>QFET01001984.1:0-66679 GCA_003316355.1 Tuber calosporum
TCAAGCCCAGAGCTCTTAAACTGCTCCTCTGGGCCCTTGTGGGAGTTATGTGCCTAACACGTAGCTCATAAGCCAGTGTCCCTATTTTCCTCTTAACTACAAAAGGTCCAAATCTCTTGCAGTCTAGTGTCTCCATATGTCGCTTAGTGTGAATGTTACGTCGGTCTAACATAACACGGTCTGCCTTCTTAGTTCTGTCATGGACTACTTCCTCCAGGGTGACATACTCCGGTGATGGAAGATGCTTCTGGTCATGCCATTTCCGCTGTCGTTCCTGGGCCCTTTGTAGTGTCTCTCGAATGTCTTGCCATGTACCCTCCCAAACCTTGACGACAAGTTCACTGTTTGTGTGTATACTTTGATGTCCAGAGATGGCCGCGGACTAATTGGTCCGTTGCACAAACCCGTGGTTCGCCTCGAAGGGTGACACCTTCGACGACTCGGATACTGACGTATTGTATGCGTGCTCCGCTAAGGGTAGCAGTGCAGCCCAATCGTCTTCCTGGTAGGAACAGTAACTTCTTAGATACTGTTCCAAGGTCTGATGAAGCCTCTCAGTTTGCCTATCTGTTTCCAGATGGAAGGCCATAGATACAGTGAGTTTGACTTGTAGTAGATCCATGAGACTCATCCAAAACTTGGATGTGAAACGGGTATCCCGATCAGAAATCATCGATTCCGAGAGCCCATGCAATCGCCAAATCTCCTTCAGAAATATTAGAGCAAGTTCCTTTCTGGGCACCTCAGTTGCTAAAGGGATAAAGTCAGCCATCTTGGAGAATCTATCAACTATGACCCAAATCCTTGTATATCCCTCTGAGTTTGGTAATGCCACAATGAAGTCGATGGAAATAGCATTCCATGGTCTCATCGGAACTTCAATAGGCTCAAGCAAGTCAAACTCTATATGCCGGATCGTTTTGCTTCTTTGGCATACATCACAGGTCCGTACATATTCAGTGATGTTTTCCTCCATTCTCAGCCAGTAGAAGTTTGCCTTAACTCGTGCTATTGTCTTTTATGTTACAAAGTGTCCAGCGATACGTGAATCATGTTCTGCTTCCATGATTGTTTGCTAGAGCCCCTCGTCTTTCAGAACATACCACCGATTCTTGTAGGTGAGCAAGTCCTTTTCCACATCGAAATGGGCATCCACAGTGTTACTTTTGTTAACCACTCCCTTCAGTACTACCAGGTACGCATGATCTAGTTTCGCTGCAGCACGCAAGGCTGTCAGAAATCCAGACTGCAGGCGAAACCCTTGACAAGTAAGTAGCATCTGTGGGCGCAGGAGGTCTCGTTCCTGCTGTATGTGCCACTGCCCAGGCTGAAAAAATGTCTGTAGTAGAGGATCACTCCCCCCTTCTGGGCGGTAGTCCCTACGCCGCGATAACGCATCTCCCTTCTCATTAAGCCGGCCTTCTCGGTATACCACCTTGAAGTTAAACGGCTGTAGGAATTCCGCCCAGCGGTGTTGCTTCCGGTTTAGGACCTAGGTACTATTAAATTACTCCAGAATGTTGTGGTCTGTATATACCACAATCTGGTCCTCCACTGAGCGCAATAGATGATCCCATTCCTTAAATGCTGCGACGATCGCCGTCCTCTCTTTATCGTGAACATCGTAGTTCACCTCCGCAGGCAGGAACTTCCTACTGTGATAGGCCACTGGGTGCCATTTCTGGTCATCATATAATTGGGATAGCACAGCACCCAATGCAAAATCACTGGTGTCTGTCTCCAACTTAGTTGGACGAGAGCCATCAAAGTGTGTCAGAATGGGACCAGTGGTGAACAACTCTTTTAGATGTTCAAATGACCGCTCACAAGCGGGCGACCAGTCCCACTTTACATCCTTCTTGGTCAGAGCCGTCATAGGTTTTGCCACTTTACTAAACCCGTTGCCGAATCGACGATAGAAGTTCGCAAAGCCCCGGAAGCATTGAATGTCAGTTACGTTCTGTGGAGTCTTCCCAGCCTTGATCTCCTCTACCTTACGAGTCGTCATAGATATCCCATGCTCTGATATCTAATACCCTAGGAATTCAACTTCCCTCTGGTGGAAGGTGTACTTCTTTATGCTAACGCAAAGACCTGCCTTGCGCAATCTCTCCATTACCTGACGAACTAATGAAACATGTTCTTCGATCGTCTCTGAGTATATCAAGATGTCATCCATATAGGCGATGACTCCTGCATCAAGCATATCCCTGAATACGCTATTGATCATACTCTGGAAGGTAGATTGTGCGTTGCATAGCCCAAACGGCATTACCGTATACTCGTACAGGCCATAACGACTCTTAAAGGCGGTTTTCCATTCTTCACCCGGTGCTATCCGGATGAGACTATCGCTATTTTTCAGGTCCAGCTTAGTTAACACTGTGGCTTTCCCGAGCCTATCTTGTAGCTCGTTCATCAAAGGCAAAGGATACTTGTTCTTAATAGTTATCTTATTAAGTCCTCGATAGTCGATACATAACCGAAGCGTTCCATCTGGCTTTGGCACAAAGAGGATAGGGGCTCCGGCGGACAATGTAGAACGCCGGATCTTCCCTTGTTCCTCCATTTCCCGGATGTAGTCATATAGTACATCTAATTCTCGCTTAGAGAGGGGATATATGGGCCCCGATGGCGGTTTGACCTCTGGCTCAAGTTCAATCCTTTGATCAAACTCAATATGCCGGAGAAGGGAAGTTATATTTTCTTGACTGAAAATATCTGCACAATCCCTATATTCTGGTAGTAGGCTAACGCTAATATCCTTGTCATCTTCTCCAGTATATATTGCCATACCCAAAAGGTATACCTGACTACTATCCTCGGCTAGGAGTTCTTCACTGGTAATGAACTCCATTCGTCACTTAGACACAAGACAGTGTGTCTTACAGTATTCTGAACGCTACTTCAAAATACCAGTTTCCCAGTCAATATCGGGATTGTGGTCCTTCAACCACGACATCGGAAGATAGCCGTCTACCTTGGTATCCGGCATATCCGCAAGTTCAAACCTTATATCATTTACATAGTCACCTATCTTCATTCTCACCGTTGTGGTGTAATGTTCCCCGGACCCTGGAATCAGGTTGCCACTTGCATCACAGATTGGTGTCGGATGTTTCCGATGGATACATGGTAGTTGGGCTTTCTTAACCCATGTGCTACTTAGCACGGCACCCGTAGTGCCACTGTCCAACAGAGGTAAGGCTTCCTTACTATTTCTATGCTTCTTGAAATTCCAGTCCAAGCGGACTTTCACGTGTATTGACCTAGAGTGGGGCGGCGGGCCAACTAGTCTAGGCCGCTTAGCGGGTCTTTCTTCACTAACAGGTTTTGTTCGCTTAAGCGTCACAATGTATCTCTCGTTATATAATAAAGTTTGGGTGTTTACTATCACGCCTGGGAGATTTCGGGTATTTAACCCTCCTCAGGTAAACTTGTAAATAAGTTCAATTGCTTAATCAAGTCCTGCCTGATTGATATACATAAGTTAAACAAAACCAATGAAACCAGACCATCTCTATCGGTCTTCCCCAAGGAAATCAAACAACGAAGGAAATAAGCAATAAACCCGCGCAAAACCTTGACAAAAGAAAATCCATAATCCCACCCTGTCCTGACAGTGGCGGATCAGCCTTGTTCTTTTGTAAAGGTGAGGGGACTCACCTAGTCCAATTTCCCTTTCCTTCTACCCTTTTCCTCCGTGCCTTAATGCAAAGAGTGGTAGTCAGCTTTCTGGTTTCTCAGACACTGCTTAAAGGGCTTACCTAATTACTTCCATTGGTATCAACCTCCAAACCGGAGGGGAGCCGCGGACCTCGGTAACCCTTTTGACCACAGGGGGTGGAGCCTCAATGCGACGGTATTTAGATACCGTAGGTGCTAAATGCTCAGCCTCAGAAGCAGACCGCTTGCGTGAGGGTTTGATTGATTGCACTACGGGTTCGGGAGCAGTACACAGTTTGCAAAAGTGACTCTTGGTTCCACCCTGCGAACATTGCTTTAACAGACGGCGTTTGTCAATCAGAGTTGTCGGAATATTCCAATGTTTGATTTCCTAGTCTGATTTCTTAACCTGGGAGGGGTTGGCCTCACTCGCTTGAGGCCAGGGATTTCGGTTCCCAGGGCCACGTTCCTTTTTTTGTTGTCGCTTAGCGACCGCGGAACTGTCATCTCCTCGTTCGTGGGTGGTAGGCTTTTCCTTAACAACCGTTCTGTTGAAGGATGCAACGTCTTCCAGCTGATGGCCGGTGTTGGGAAGCAGGTTTAGGTAATCGATGATTACTTGCGGGTGTGGAGTTTTCAGTCCCCAAGCATTTCGCAATTCAGCGGTCATGCCTCTGCGGGCCTTGTCCTTTACTACTACTGTGTCATAATGCAACTCACGGGCTAAGGGAATGAGTTTATCGACAAATTGGTCCACCTTTCCTGGCTTCACAGCCAAATCATTCCACTCACGAAGAGCACGACCCCGATCTGAGTGACCGCTGAAACTGGACTCTAGGCGTTTTCGGAAGCCTCCACAGTTGCGCAACTCATTGCTTGGGTTAAAGGTCACTCCTGCCCGTTGAGCGGCATCCTGGCTAATGTGCACATGGATGCTGTTGTACCATTTCTTTGCGGCCCCTTCAAGAAGCCCGATGATCAGGCTGACTTTATCCATATCAGACAGCTTACTGTGTCGCGAGTAGTCAAACCTAATCTCCGCATCCTGGATGAATCGCTGTGTGTCAAGTGGCTGTCCATTGAACCCCTTAATCCCCAACTTCACAGGCTTCTTCTGCCGAGTGTGGGATTTCTTGTTTGATCTTCGAAGAAAGTCTGTCAAGGCTTGACACCGCTCATCATACCGTCACTTCTTAGCCTCATTCCAGCGTGACTTGCATCGGCCCAGAAATCTGCTGAGTTCGGGGAGGGAGGAGGAGGATTCGTCGCTACTGCTCGAGGAGTCAGAATCACCCAGTTCTCCTGCTTCGCCGACGTTTCCACCACCTGGTGGTTTGCTACCACCATCTCCACCAGTTTTTCCACCGCGGAGTCCCAATGGTTCTTCATACCCGCTAAAGCGGTCCTCCGAGCTTTCGTGACTGGCTTCTGGGAAAGTAGCTTCCGGAGGGGAAAACAGTCTTGTGGGAGGTGCGGGGGATGGAGGACCTTTACCAGCAAGGACCTTATCCACTCCCCTCTGAACTAACTGTTGGAAGTGGGGACAAGCTCCAACATCTGTATGGTCTTCCAAACCACAGAAACGACAATGGGTCCTTTTCAACTTCGGACCTTTGGGATTTTGCATTATCGGTTCATCGGTCCCTTTCGTACATGGCAGGCTATGGTGAAATGCGATATTCCCATCAGGTCTTCCCTCGATCCTACAAGCAGGAGAACAATAAGCCGTAGCCGACTGCGCTTCTACCACTGGAAACCCAGTCCTCCTGGCGCTGCCCGTGGGTTTGGCTGGAGCCGGCAGTGCTGTCGGGAGGACAAGCGGTGCTGGATTTTGTGGTGTGGCTGGCAAGGGAGTTGCCTCTGCCACCGCACATGGTCGCTCAGCTTCTAAAACTATAGTTGGCGTTTATGGCTCAACCAGAAGGGATGCAACGGCGGTCGTAGTTATAGGTTTTGCGGGTCTCTTGTCCTTTTTTACTCCTGCGAGGCGTGAAGACCTCTGCACCATGTCTGAGCCAGCAGGGCTCGGAGATCGGCTGGCTAGGGTGGCTTCAACAGCGAGAGTAAAAGGTGATACACGCGATGTGCCCGGAGTGAGGCCAAGTCCCAAAGCTTCCCTGGCATGTGGCGTTAAATGCTTATGCCATGTGAAATTTGCCATGGCTTCCGCAAAGTGCGGGACAAAACTGATCGGTCCTGTGCAGACAAGGGGAAGCGGAGGAGATTGCTCTATAATCACATCATTTTCAGAATCAATGCTGATTCCTTGACTCACAGCCCACTCGAGCGCCTTTAGGCGACCCTTCAGCGCTTGCGCTGTCATGACCTGCGGGCGATAGGGATCTTGGACCTTCTTTACCCAGTCGGTGGCCATGTTGACCATTTTCTCTTGAAAATAGGTCTGCTTTGCCTCCACAAAGTATTCGAGTTTGGACTGTGCTTCCACGAACCTACGGCCTACTTCATGTAGTATGTAATTCTCAATGACTTCGTGGGTAAAACGTTATAAAGTAACCCCTTCAGGGACTGCCTCAGGTACCATCACGGAGGGATTGTGGGTGATGGATTCCATGAGTGCCCTAGGATGGGGGACCACCATGGTCTGACATTCCTCAGGCACCTCAATGGGTGCCGCTTCAATTAACTTCGTAACCGCCTCCCAACCCAGGTCCCTTAGGTCTGCGATAACATCGTGGTCCAAGAGGGGACCGGGTGTGGGAGGGACGGTAGTCCGTTGTGAACGCGTAAGAGACATTTCAGAGATAATACTTTCCACCCTGGGCTACTTGTTCCTGACAAGGTTACCAGTACTCATAAACGTCAGAAAGGGGTCTCGAGGAGCAACAATTCTCAGGAGAGAGTTAAGCGAAGAGCCTAACAATATACTGTAAAGGGGGGCACCCTATAGAAAGAAGGATCCCAAGGTTGCGACCGCACCAAAAGACTTAACGCAAAGTTCACAGAAGGTAAAGATAAAATAATTGATTCAAATGATAAAACTTAATATCGTTAAGCTAGAGCTTCACTCAATTCAAGTCTTCTCGACAGGATAGTTGGTTATCAGAGTAGAGTGCCGTTCGCGTTTACTTAAGTAGAATTATATAGCCAACGACACCCATCCCTACTCCGACCGTTAAGAGAGCTCCCTTCTCCACTCAGGGATCGTCTGATACATGGCCCTTCCGGAATTAACTTCAGGGCCTGTGGATCGCTCGCATATGTTGAGTCCTTTCAATCATAAAGGTTTTCTGCAATCCATTTTGATTATGCTTGCAGGAGAGAAACACCTTTCCGATCACCGTCTTGTCAATGGCCAACTGCCAATCCGACTTTAAACCCAAACCTAGGTATGAGACTCAGTAGCCCTATGGCTTTTCGGTCTATGCAAGCACTGCAGTCAACCGTGTCTACTTGGCCTATCCGCAGCTTTTCTTGTAACTGCGTAGCTCCCCCGGTAAGTGTCATTACTGAGTTGGCTAAATAGGTGCTACTTATAGCCAACCATTCCGGGATCATCTTAGCCGTGATAAGCAGAATGCCTCTTAGATTCCTGTAACGTCCCTCAGTAATGGTATAGCGCCTGGGCTATCGTTGTGTAAGTAGTAGAGTTTTATCCAGACAAACTTCCGTTTATCCACGACTCTCAGATAGCTATTCTGTGGGACCCCGATACCTCCCATAGGGATTATAGGCACCTAGAGTACCCTCGGAAGGCTATCTGATGTCAATACTAACAACTTGCCAGGGTCGGCCGTCGCCCACCCCTATATATATCCTGCAGACAGCATAGGGTCGGAAGGACGGCGGTGACGTACACAGGGTTACGCTACCACCTTCGATTTCTCAGTTTTGTTAGGCTTTTACCAACTGTCAGCCTTTCCCACCCGTCGTAAGGGGCGAACGTGGGAGCTGCAAGGGGGTGTTGGACACGCCAAAATCACTGCAACCACCCTGGGGTACTTGTAGTAGGATTTCGTATTTCACGTAACGTTAGGGGAGGGTAACTAGAGGTCCACGATTTCATCCGCGATCCCCAAGGTAGGGTGACTGGGCCCTATCATGGTGTAAATCGCTGCGGAAGTCTGTATAACGCCCTATGCGTTACCTAAAGGTTCCGCGTAACTGACCTACTTGTTACACGCGATTCCACAAGCTAGAAACACCTGGTTACATGAATGTAGCACACTTGGCGGCGTCTACACTGCTTACCATGTTTTCCTAGGGCTCCCTGTTACCCTGCCTAAGTGGTTACCCTGCCTAACTGAGGAGATGGGTTACCCTATCTAAAGGGTTACCCTGCCCAACCATGCTTCCGGGAAACCCTACTCAAGAGGGTTACCCTGCCTGACTGTAGCTCCGGGTTACCCTGCCTAGCAGGGTTACCCTACCTAAGTGTGCACCAAGGTTACCCGGCCTTGCTGGGTTACCCTATCTAACTAGGTACCTAAGTACCCTTTCTTCATGACTGGTACTTATAGTTACTATGTCACTTTGCAGGTGTCTGGTACCGTTCCTGTCCACGTCCTGGTAGGACCGCTGGCTGGGCTGAGGTTCGGTAAGCTATACCAACTCATCTAGGGGTCGTTACATGAACCCACTTAGTTCCTTTTGGGTAAACATAGTTCCTAAAGCATTGCTGAACAGTTTATGATTTGGTGCTCAGTCTGTCCATTGATCAAGTGATAGTCAGCTGTAGCCATATTGAGATCAATAGTGACATTTACTATAAGCGGTGTCCAAAAGCTTGTGGTAAACTTAGTGTCTCTGTCAGAGACTAGGGAGGTAGGAAAAACATGAAAGGAGAAGACGTGCTCAATAAGGGAGTCTTCTGTTTTGATATGAGTGATATTCTGGGAGACTGACATGAGGTAGGTTAAGCCACTGAATCTATCTAAGACAAAAATGAAGTCTTAAAGCTTGGAATCACTAGGGAAGGGTCCTGCAAAGTCAATTGCAAGGGAGGAGAATGGCTGCCTTGGGACATGCAGAGGGGTGACTGCTCATCCAGGGATAGTAGTAGGTTGTTTGTTGAGCTGGCATAGGTGGCATCTGCGGACAGAGTCTTGGAAATCGTTCCTCATGGAGAGACAGTAAAAATGTCTTGAAGCATATTCAAAACATTTCTGCCCACATGTATGTGCTATTAATTCATAGGTAATGTGTACAATATCACTATTGATGTTAGCACCTTCATAGCTTGCTTCATTAGGGACATAAGGACAGTTTCTACTGTCATCCATCCCATTGCTGACAAGAACTCCATCATACAAGAGCCTGTCTGCGTAGTCGATAGCCTTGGTAACTACCTCAAGGATAGGGTGATTCGGAGTAGCATTTCGAATATAGAAGAACCACTTTCCTTTCCTGTAGTTGGTAAGCTGCAAAGCACACAGGACAAGCTGTAAAGAGGACTGATCAAGGAAACAATATTCATAATTGACAAGTATCTATGGAGTAGGTTGATCACATCCTTGGTCGATACCAAATATATCATTTTCTCTTCCCCTATCAATAACTTTAGGAACTACTGTGTAGCAATCATCATTGTGGAGGGGAGTGGTAATAGCCCATCTATGCTCTGCTCTGCGCCTTGGATAATGGGGGGAGACATACTTGGATGAAGAGTAAAGAGGCCAGAGTCCAGAAATATCGCAAGATCTTGAGCGAAGATATCCTGTATTCTTTCCATTTATGTGGGTTTGACACTCGTCCCAGATTCAAGCATTCCAATGCATGGCCCTGTATCTATGTGATTCAAGAAATCGGTCCAGTTCAGTGACTGGGGGTCGTAGAGGGACTGGGGTGGGTTCAGGGTCAGGTTCAGTAGGTGTGCTGCAGGGGGCGATATTTTTGTAGGTGGTGACTGCATGGGATTCCAGTTGGAAGATAGACTCATGGATTCGTTAAAAACAGTTGGTGATAGTATCTGGATGCAGGGGTTGGTCCATATATTCTGGAGGATTGTTAATTCTCCCTGGAAGGCCAGACAATTAGGCTTTAGCTCACTCAATAAGTACTATAGCTTGGGATACCTATTGAGGGTTACTGAGATAGGAGGAGGTCTTGACGATTTCACAATCTTGAATGACATTGGTTGCAAGGTCGAGGGTAGCTGCAGATTTGTCCATGTCTTGTTCAACAGAATCTGAGTAGTGACTCGCTTCTAGGGATCAACAGGGGTTCAAGCTGGTGTCATGGTGTGAATTCCACATAGAGTCGTGTTCTGGAGTAAGAATGCGAGAGGGTAACATAATCAGGGGTGTTATGGGTCAACACCTAGTCCTGGGTCAGGTATATTTATTAGGAAACAACTCCAGTAATGTCAACCATTCAACCAGAAACACTCTATTAACTCACAAATTGTAATTACAGTATTACAGCAGTATTTAGAACAAGTCTATCTGCTTTTATTTTGAGAGAGTGTTATGATGAAAGACAAAGGATACCAGGTGTATGATACTAAACAGTTACTTTTAATCAGAAATATATTCATCATCAACTATATTATAGTTGATGTGATGGCATGTAGAGCGGCGGAGCCGTCTAGTATTAGTCCTCTTAGCATTATTTTGTTGATTTTCCTGCTAGGAAATCTGAGTTATAAAACTTTAAGTATGGTAAATTTGACCTACATTTGAACAACTATGTCATCATGACTATCTTCATTTCCATCATCTCCAGAACCTTATGACTCCTCCAACTCATCATCAGCATTACTAATAATTACCTGCCTAAACTTATACTTATTCTGTCACTTCTCATTCAACTTGACATAGCTTGGTTGCCTGTCTTGTAAGGCTTGCAGCCTTCTTCTTCAAGTCAAGGAATTCTCGCTTTGTGTACAGATGTGCAAGTTACTTGGATGCCAGTATAAGACCACTCTTTAATTGGCGACGGTCAAGCTAGGTGCTTTTCTGTATGGCTGGTTGTTACTGGAGGAGTTCTTTAGTAATACTCAATTCTGCCTTGGTGTCTTGATGTAGGGAAACAAGCTTGGTAAAATCCTTTCTGATATCAACTGTTAGTTCTATATCTGGCACCTTACGTACCAACTTTACCAACTGGATTGGCCTTGTAGATTGGTCACTTCTTGCAGTAAGTGGGCGAAGAGCTGGTCACCGAATTGCAAGGGATAGAGGGGATGAGGCTTTTGATTGAAGTGTGGAATCAAGGAGGATTCGATGTCAGCTGAATGGTATTAGACCAATCGTATGCCCTGCGGACAGAATGTTCTTCTTGGCATTGGTCTTGAGGCTTGCTCTATAGAGCATGAGATTGAAGTCACCCTTCTGTAGCTTTCAATATAGTCCATGGGCTGGCATCTTTGCTTCCACCTCTTGTTTGTATTATGTATTGAGAGGAGAAAACAAACAAACATCAAGTGGCTGAAGCACATGGGTCGAGTGTGGAGGTAGGCAGAGGAGCTGAATATTGTGCTTGATAGCAAATTCGATAAACTGAAAGTTCTAACAATGGAAATTGGAGCCATCAAGGATGAGGGTTCAGTGCTGTTTGATGCCATTTGTGGGTTGGGTTTTAGGCTCAAATATTTGTACCAACCACTCATATATGATCTGGTAATTGGTGTATCCAGTAGGCGAATGATTAAAGAAAGTATCCTGCTTCTCCTCAAAGTCGATATTGTTATCATGACCCATAACATGTGTCCTTTGAGGATAGATAATAAGACGAGGCAAAACTATTCCAGATCCTGAAACAGCTTCAATATCAGAGACTAAACTGCGGTCACCACCCTGAATAACCTTTGGATTCCTCCTTGATATTCTGCAAATGACCTGCCCACTACCAGAGAGCCCAAGGGCAAATCCCTTCTCATCCACATTCCAAATACTTTTATCTTGAACATGAAACTTAGAGCAAGTATTGGAAAACCGATTGAAGTGGGATTCAAAGGATAAAAGGTCTGTAGCAAGTGCCCTCTACTTGTCTTGTACCTTTCCAACCTTGGATTGAATTTCTGGATGCCAAATTAAAAACTGTTGTATCCAGTTCCCTCCTCCCTTCTCTCCTTTTCCTTGATCTTTCAAAAGGGCATAGACCATATGATAAATATGAGAGCGATGTGGAGGCAACCCATAATCATCCCACTTTCAACCCTCTTGATCAAAGCCTTCTCCTGTTCATTGCTGAGTAGTTGCTGATCACGATGGCATTGAATTTCTGGCTGTGTGCGTACATGATACTGGTTGTTAAGTGTTGTGTTCGAAATTCCAAACTGTTCACTTGCTTTGCGAATTGAGAGTCCTGGAGCTCATCGGAGAGCTTGACAAGCCTTTGCTATCCTCTCCTCTTGATTGGCTTTTATTTTAGGCATTCTTTGGTATAATCGTAGGTTTTTTGGTAAATTTGTAACCCAAAGAGGCAAGGAGATCACCTGGGAAAAATATTTTTCAAAAGTAGCGAGATTGAATTCAGTATCTCACTTTATATATCTTAGATTTTGAGGCAACAACTTGTGATATCATTGAGAATACTCTACTCATTGTATATATGTGAGCAACAATGTGATTAAGGCAGCTCATGGGCCATTGTGATTGAACATAGTCATATTTGTAAAAATTAATAATTACTTCAATAACAATGACAAAACTGTATATATATTTAAAATTATTTCATATGATGAATGCTTATCTCACATACACATTCTATTAATATCTTATGTATGAAAGAGTTGGGGATTGTGGTTTTATTCACTCTTTGATTCACAATATATAATAGAGCCTGGTGACCTATGACTAGGTGTTGACCCATAACACCCCCCATTACGTTACTGGAAGCTTGAGGGCAGAAATAGGATCTTGGTAATGGGCGATATTGTGGTAGTGTCTTGATACACTGTTCATGACGGAGTAGTGGGGTTTTTATAGGCTTCTTCTCTCTAGGGTCTTCTAGTATTTAGTCTTCCTCAACTGTGGTGTCTTCATAGATCCTTGATAGTGCATCTGCAAGGACATTGTCTTTGCAAGGTCTGGGTATGATATCGAAATTATAAGATTGCAGAAACATGCGCTATCTAGTTTGGTGTTAAGGTAGGTTTGTCTGCTTCAGGAAAAAGGATAGTACCTTGTGGTCAGACACAATAGTGCACTTGGTGCCATATAGAATCGGATGGAATGCCTGAATGGTATCCACAATCGACAAAAGTTTCAATTCATAAACACGGTACTGCAGCTGACTTGTAGCAAACATTCTACTTTGGAATGCATCAGGGTATGATTTCTCAGGTGAGGGTCCTTGGCTAAACTATGCTCTAGATCCAACTTAAGAAGCGTCAGTAATGAGGTATATTGGATCAGCTGATGTCTCATATGAGATAGGGGGGAGCGGGATTGTCTCCTTGGCCAGGTACTTAACCTGTCTGAAGGCATGTAGCGATTGCTATTCAAACACTTCTTGGGAAATTAGGTCTCTAAGCGTGGCAGTGGTGGAGGCAAGGTGTGGGAGGAATTGTGCATGATAGATCCAAACTCAAATAAAGGGCTGAACTTCTTTTTTCGAATTTGGTGTAGGCCAGTCTTGGATATATTAAATTTTTTCCTGGTTTGCATGAATTCCTCTCTCATCTATAACATGTTCTAGGAGTGAGAGCTTGGTGGTGAACAATTTCCACCTAGCTAGCGATGCTTTGATTTAGGGTTACTTCAGTCTTTCTAAGACTGATCTTATATGCGAAATATGGTTCTCCACTGTTTCTGAGTAGATGGTACTGTCATCCATGTATGCCCAAACGAATTTTCCAATAAATCCATCTAGGACTAACTCTATTACTCTCATAGCTGTAGTAGGGGCGTTGGCATCTCCTTGCAGCATAACTTTGCATGATAAGGATTCAAAGGGTGTCTTGATGGTGTTTTATTTCTCATCGTTGGGGGGAACTCGAATTTGGAACTACCAATTTGCAAGGTATATAGTGGATTTGAACTTTGCTCTGGCAACAGTGCTGTGTATTATGGCTTGGTTGGGAATCGCTCCATGGTCCTTAATAGTAATATCATTCTAAGGTACAAGGTCTACAAGCAGTCTGATTTTACCAAAGAATTTGAACTTTGGGAATATGTTGACTGGGTTGTGTGCTATGCTTGGATACAGGATTCCTTTGTCTTTAAAGTTTTTGATTAATGCTCTGTATGCTGGCATGATCTTGTCAGGGAATATGAAGCTTCTTGGATTATGGTTCGAAATTGTAGCTTTCAGATGGATGTGATAGTTTACATCTCTCAAGGGTGGTGATTACGCTATCTTCTTGGCAGGAAATATTGTAGGAAACTTGGAAATGAAGTCAGGGGAATGTGCTTAATTCATGGCAGAAAATCCTGCATATATTGCTTTATTGCAGGTTAAGGTGATTCCCTTGTCAGGAAAGGTGATGATTGAGTATCCGCAATCTATTACCGGATGATGTGTAATAATGTAAGGCATTCCTTAGAACATATCCTAGTTGTCCCTGAAACAGACTAGAGCTTCCGAGATATCACAACTTTCTTTGTCTATCTGTATGATGGGCTAGGTCACATAGTTGATTGCTGAGCATGATCCTTTAACAGTCATCTTTAGGTTAATAGTAGTTTCGAGCTCTGTGGTTGGGATTTGGTTGGTAGTGGTAAACTCTCCTTATATCAAGTTGTCTGCTCTGGTTCCTGTATTGAATAGTGCTTTTGCTTTGTGGCCATTGACTGTTTTGTATGATTTGAGGGCTTGGGATTGAGTTTCACTAGCTCCTACATAGTTTGTGGTAACTGTTGCTGATTCCTTGATATGGGAATCGTCTTCCTGGCTGTGGTATGTTCTCCTAACATTCTGGGGTCTACTGGCTCCACCTGGGCCTCTATTTCCTTGCTGCTGTGTGCTCCTATGCTTCTTCTTCCTAAATCAGTTATCAGAGTAGTGTCCATGTTTTCCATAATAGTAATAGTCATTATCACTCCTGCGCCGATCTTCTCTCCCTTAGATAATCTTGGATGCTGGGAGGTATTGTAGCTGAACCTTGGTTGATTTCACAGGGTGTAGTTCAGGGGGTGCTTGGGTGCTTGTTGGGAAACTGCATTTGAGGTTGCATTTCCTCGACAAATTCTATAAAGTCCTGTAGAGTGCACAATTGCATCTCAGCTTTCCGGTATCTCTACTAGCTAGTCAAAAGAGTTGTCTAAAGTGATATGTGGTGTCACTTCTCTGTTGGACTTGATATCCATGGCATCTAGGAGTTTCTGCTTTAGTGAATTGTCCAAAATTGTTCCTAGGGGGGAGACTGTCTCTCTAGGTTTCAAGTCTGATTACAGTATTGGTAATCTGTACTATTTTTCGACCAATAGTTTGCTTGACCTATAGCCACTTTTCATAGATGGTATCCGTAGATGTGGATTGAAGGAACTAGGCCTTAAATTTCTGCTTGAGTCCAGCAAATGTGTGGTCTCATTAGGAAGCTTCATAATGGATAAATTTATTGTAGTCTTCCTCTCTGCAATAGGCTCCATAGTCTTGCAGGGCTTCATGGGTAGCTTCATGTATGCCAAATCTGGCAGATATCTAAGGACTCTGTTGAACCAGGAGTTGATTCTCAATATGTGTCGATCTTTTCCTTCTCCAGTAAATGTAAATAGTGCAGGCTATTGAAGACAATTATTTCCCTCTGGGGGGACTGACATGGCGATGCGTCAATGGCATGGATTGCTTCGTGGACTTGGTAGAATTGGTGGTGTTGGTGGACTTGATAAATTTTCTCGTGCAGGGCTTAGTGCTCTTGGTTCTCTTGGTTGACAAGGTGGTCTAGGGGGCGAATCTGGGAATTCCAGTCCTGGAGCATCCTCTGGTCCATAATCTGGTTCTGATTCTAAGCTTGGTTCTTTCTTGGATTGAGCTTCATCGTGGAGCTGTTATTGGACTTGTTCTTAGACTTGGGCTTGGTGCGGAGCTTGGACTTGCTTGGTCTTGTCCTCTTCTTTGCAGCTGCTAGTATCTACTGAAGATAGTTCTGAATCCTCAGATAGAGGAGTAAACGGGGATACTAGCGCTAGACTTTGCGGTACTGAGGAGGATGCTACTGATCCTCCAGTTAAGCGCCTTCTGGTATCTCTTGTAGGCGAAATGGTTGTTAACTAGGGTAAGCTGGCTTCGCCAGGAGTTCTTTCAAGGCCTTCTTGAAAAACAGGAAGGTGTACTAATACTGAAGGGTCAAAGTAGGCTAAGGGTGATCAGTCCTCAGCCGAAGATCATAGGTATACTGGAGTCTAGGTCAAAAAATGTAACCTACTCCCTAGTATATCGATAATCCCAAAGGGACTCTAAAGATATTATTAGGATAGGGGGAGAAGGGTTGATGGATAGGTCTTCAATAGACATGGTTAAAGGTATGGAACTAAGAGAGTCACGGTTCAACTTTTAGTATTAAATATGATATTCCATTGAGGCTAGAGAGTCCGATTCTTAAGGGATTGCAGGCTCTTTATATTAAAAAGATTGTAGCTCTGAAAACTAAACAAAAGCTCGAATATTCTGTCCAACAAACTTTGTAACAGAGGCAGTCCAACAAGGTAACCATATTCTGAAAACAGAGGGTTAAAAGCGACAGGATAGAGCTAACAAAATAACTAAAGGAATCCAAACAAGAAGGAACAAGACATCGCTAAACTATACAAATCCAGTAGGTATAGCAGGAGGATAGCGATACCTAAATGGGTAGAGGCAAGGAGGGGAAGTGATAAGTGAAACAAGGAATGAACAACAAGTTAGGAAGTCATAACCAAGTAGGAATAAACAACTAAATAGTAGCGCTTATCTGGTATAAACCCTAATGAGTAATCACCAATATCAAGTCAGTAGTAATCGTAGAAACATAGCAGGATTCCGTTACAAAAGGCATATCAGGAAGCATACCAACATGAATAATTTTTTAACAATGTTGTAAAAAGGGTGAGTTTACCTACAATTACTATTACCTCTACCAGAGGCACTACAATAATTAATGAAAACTCCGGATAGTACTAGTAACATATTACAGAGAAAATTTTGAGAATATAACTGTACACTCTCTAATAAATCAATAAAATGTCAGGCAGAGATTTATATAGTAAACTCGGAACCACGAGTTCAATGTGTTTAGATTGATAGAGAACTATATTATTTTCATGACACATCAGAGCCTGCATTATCCAGTGCAACTCAATTTGCACAATTATTCTTATATGACCCACAATATGCTGGCAATATACACTTTACTTAATATATTAATCCTGGAATATACCTGCTTAAATAATTAACATTAATATTACATGAGTGCAATGCCTTTATTCTAATATATCTAACTATAAAAGAACAATTAGAGCCAGCAAATACAAATACTCTTGATGGGATAATGTGAATTTTCTTGAATATATAACTGAAACTGATTCTTAAATAATGAGCTGATTAGCAAAAATGCATTTACTAACCAGTTATGAGGTTGCTATAAGATTAGGTAATGAATATGTAGAGGTAAGAATTCGTGATATTATGTTAGCATCAAGAGGCAATAATAATAAATCAACTTTTTTTACAATTAATGAGAATCATGCTTCCTATATGGTTTTACATCATGTATTGTTCTTTCCAAAAGCTGAATCAGGTTATTACTCTTGTACTTAGTCATTTAAAAGGTCTTTGGACGCTTTTGTCCCAAGACATGTACTGATATATACAAAATATCCGCAGATATTTTAAATAGCCAAGTATATTCCTCAAGCACAGTGATACACTCTGCAAAAGGTCCTCTACTCTGCTCACAATGCTGCACATACTCTCCAGCACCACATGAATGATACACTCTAAAATAGACTTCCGATTTGCTATTTCAGACTATATCAAGTCCTTAGCAGTCTTTCCCCCTTTTAACTCCACCTCCCTGACCTTTTCCTTATTTCTAACTCACCAAAATACTGTACTCTGTTTTTCTGGGTTCTTCATAGGTATCTCTGTATAGTAGGAGCCTCAGGTTGAACTAGAGAAAGTATTTTCAGATGAGGAAAAGGTATGTATAATCTGAACAGTGGTAGATGGAGTAGTACTAGGGGGTCAAGAAGTAACAGGATCAAGGACCATAGTAGAAGTGCTAGAACCAGCTATAACCCAAAATCTTAATAAAAATAAGCCAAACATGAGATGAAAGCACTAGATATTATAAGTGAAAATAATACCAAATAAGACAAAGGAAGATTTTCAGGGATAGTAGATAAAAAAAGCTAAATTCTAAGATATAAAAATAAAGAGTGCTTCTTTTATGTAAAGAGTATAAGAAATAAGAAAAAAGTGAAAAAAAGCAAATATCTATAATTAAAAAGAATTCTTTATAGATTTTTTTACTAGCCTATATTGATATCTTAGCATTTTTATGGGTTACATTTTTTTATATTATACAGCTACTTGTACAATCAGTCCACTGCTATTCACCAATTATACAAGTACTGCTGTTCACCAGTTATACAAGTGCTACTATTCACAGGGAAGGTGCACTACTACCCACCGCATGCACAACCCAAATCATAACAACCAAGCTCAACACACAAGCCACCTCCCCTCGTGGTCGCGCAGGCCTTTTGCTAGTGCTCGAGTACAGTACTTGTATTTGACTGGATGCATGTGCCGGGATGCTTGTGGACAAATTTTTCAAGCTGGTGCAACAAGCTGGAGGTCGTATCATATCATATGACACAAGGCAGTCTTGGATGAGGGAGAGGAGACAGTGTTCCCCACCGTCCTGTCCGGACGCCCGGGCCCAGGCGTCCTATTCCCGTCCGTCCCGGGCAGGGGAATAAGGACGGCCGGGCACGGCGTCCGTCCTTGATGAAGATCACAGTCCTATTGGTGACGGCCGGGCCCTGCAGCCTGTTTTGGCAAATGGTAACTTCCGGTAGGCCCAGCTATCTTTGATAAGGACGGCTGTCCCCTGTACTCGTCCCCCGAAAGAAGTACTTGTCCCAGGCAAGAAGTATCCGGACACAGGGGGGTAACTTGTCATGGGGTGCACGGAGGGCAAAGGAGGAGAGGAGGTCTGTGTCCATAGATGAAAAAGTGATTCAACCCCCCCCCCCAGAAACGATATCAGAGATTCCAAAATAGTTTCCTAAGTTTTGCAGTGCAAGGAATTCGGAGGGTGAATGTGAAAAAAAAAAAAAAAAAAGAAAAAGGAGAGAAAGAGAAGATTTAGTGGCAGAATACAAGTAAGTTTATTGGCCAATACCAGACAATAGGATACTGATAAGATTTCTAGAATATGCCACCAGTAAAGGGGAAAGAAGCCACTTAGGGCAGAGGTGCTTTATCCATGCGCTGTGATTTGAGGCAGGATGGAGTTATGACCGGATTGCAGAAAGCCAAGGTATTCCCAAAAGTACCGTATGGGATAAATGTCAGGCGCCAGCAACTCCAATAAAGCGAAGTGGGAGACCATTCTCCCTCGATTCAGCGACTAGAAGGACCCTGGTCAGTACAGCCACGAGGGATGCAGATCATCGCCAGATGACTTATACTGATATTGCGGATATCTGTAAAATACAATCTTCGGAGAAAACCCTATGGATAGCATTTGCCCTCAAGGGCTACAACAGGCGGAGAGCACGCAAGAAGCCTTTGATCACACCAGCCCAGAAGGAGAAACGACTACAGTTTGCCCTTGACCATCAGGGGTGGACCCGGGAAGATTGGCGACATGTGCTTTGGACTGATGAGAGCTACGTGTGGTTGTCAGGCACACGAGGGACGGTTTGGATCACCCGATGTCCTGGTGAGCAGTATGAGGAGGCATGTATCTCCCCCATATTCAAGCAGCGAGATGCTATAATGATCTGGGAGGGGATATTAGGATCTACAAAAGCACGCTTAGTGCTCTGGAAGCGGGAGGATTGTGGCACAATAACTGTACACAGTTTTTGTGCCCATGTTTTCACGCCAGTTCTGTGGCCATTCTGGCGCCGGGAAAGTCAGCAAGCCCAACAACAGGTCTGGCATGTGGAGGATGGGGCAGCTGCTCATCGAGCATGATATACTCAGGCCTTGCAGCAGGAGTATGCCATGCCAGGGCTCATCTAGACCCCGGCCTGCCCAGAGCTGAATCCGATAGCAAATGTTTGTAACATTCTCAAAGACTCACTCGATGCTCACCGGCCACGGATCCCGGGGAAAGAGGCAATGGTTGTCGCAATTCGGGAAAAATGGGACCGTATTCATGAGTCGGTACTCCCGGTATTAATTTAATTCTGTACCTGAACGAATTCAGGCTGTCATCAATGCCAACTGAGGCCATACTTAATGGTAATCTGACATCTTTCTTTATTTTTAATACTTAATCCTTAATATTTAATGTTTAATTCTTTGTATAATATTGTAATATTTAGTGTTTATTATTTGATATTTAAATATATATATATATATATTGTTTCAATTTCAGACTCTGAATTCCTTGCACTACAAAACTTAGGAAACTAATTTGGAATCTCTGTTATCGTTTCTCGCGGGGGGGGGGTTAAATCCCTTTTCCATCTATGGACACAGACCTCCTCTCCTCCTTTGCCCTCCGTGCACCCCATGACAAGGTACCCCCCTGTGTCTGGATACTTCTTGCCTGGGACAAGTACGTGAAAACCGACCATGGCGACTCGAATTTACCTCATTTCTGAAATAGCGACAACAGATATCATCACAAGATCGAAAGAAAGCCAATAGAAATCAGTATACAACCAACGAAAGACGAACCCAGATGGCGTTTAGGAAGGTGGTTAGCTGATAGATGTCAACCATGGAGGAGAAAAAAGGAGGGGAGGGAGCTAGACATGGAAAAGAAGAGGGGAAAGGTGTGGGAGGAATAGGTGGGTAAATGGGATTGGAGGGAAAGAAAAAGGTGGTGGTGGGAGAAAAAAAATTGGGATTGGTGGATATGGAAAGGGTGGGGAGCAGGGATATAGAGATGATACTGGAGGGAGGAAAAAACACAAAGGGAATAGGAATTGGGGACAGCATTCATGCAGGGGATGAAGGAATAAAAAGAGATAAGATAGATTAGGGTAAAGGGAGAGAGGGGGAAGAGGAGGAGAAACGAAAGATAGGAAAAGGGAAAGAAAAAGAGGAGGAAATAGCAGACACACAGGGAATAGATGCATGGGAAGTAAGGGGGATGAGAAGACTTTTAGGCACGTGGAAGAAAGAAAGAGTGGATAAAAAGGAGATAATTAGGAAGAGAGGAATGGAGTAAGGATTAAACAAGGAACAAGCTGACAAACTCAGAAGGGACCATAGGGAATGGAAGAGACATGTGGAGGATTGTAGCTATGTGTTAGACATAGGGGTGGAGGAAGCAAGACAGTATGTGATGGTGGTGGAAATAACAAAGGGAATGAAAGGAATGAAAGAAAAAACGAAGGAACAACAGGAAGGAGAGAAGGAAAAAAAGGAGAGAGAGGAGGGAGAGAGAAAGAAGGAGGAAATAAGAGAGGAATGGAAGAAGAGGGAAGCAATACCAGGAGGAAGAAGTTATAGCAGGGTAGTCAAGTGGACCAAAGGAATGGAGGAGAAGGAAAGGGAGAGGTTAGTGGAAAGGAAGAAGAAGGAGAGAGAGAGTGAACACAAGGCAAGGGTGGAGCAGGAGAGAAGAGTGGGATGCAAGATGGAAATAATTATATATTCACAAGAAGAAGAGGGAAGAGAAGAAGGAAAATGGACGAAGGGAGCAAGAGAAGCAGAACTGAGATTTCTGATGGAAAGCATTGTGGAAATAGTGGGAAAAGAAGACAGAATACAGGTTAGATGGAAGGATAAGGATATGATAGACAAAGGTGAGGAAATAAAAAAAGAGTAATGGGAGAAGGCAATTGACAGAGAGGTAGTGGAAACAAGGAGGATCGATCAATGGGCGGGAATAGTGTTTCCAGGGTTGGTGTAACGGAATCCTACTATGTTTCTACTATTACTACTGACTTGATATTGGTTATTACTTATTTGGGTTTATACTTGATAAGCGGTACTATTTGGATATTCCTTCCTGCTTGGTTGTGAATTCCAAACTGGTAATTCTTTCCTTGTTTCGCTTATCACTACCCCTCTTTGCTTCTACCCATTTGGGTATCGCTATCCTCCTGCTATACATACTAGATTTGTTTAGTTTAGCGATCTCTTGTTCCTTCTTGTTTGGATTCTATTATCTGTTTTGTTAGCTCCATCCTGTCGCTTTTAACCCTCTGTTTTCAGAATATGGTTACCTTGTTATGTTGCCTATGTTAGAATGTTAGTTGGACAAGAAGTTTGAGCTTTTGATTAGTTTTCCTAGCTAGAATCTTTTGTATTTAAAGAGCCTACAATCCCTTAAGGATTCAGACTCTAAAGCCTTACAGGACTATCATCTTTAATACTACTAGTTGAACGGTCACTCTATTAGTTCCATACCTTTTACCTTCTCTATTGACGACCTATCCATCGATGCTTCTCCCCCTATCCTGATTGTATCTTAAGAGTCCCTTCAGGATTCTGGAGATCATTGGGGGTATGTTACAGGCAGGGGGGCTTGGATAGGCCAACGACCAACCCGAGATATAGACAGACCCACGGCATTCTTTATTCAGGACACTGTTTGCCTCTCTGAGTAATTACCCCACCTACCAAAAGGAAGCGCTTGCAATAGTCGAGGCTGTATAAGCCTTCGCCCACCTGCATTTCAACACACAGTTCATCAAAGTGACTAATCATGTGAGTCTTACCAAGCATATGACACAGAAGAATCTCAGTGACTGGCAGCATGATAGACAATGCATCTTAGCTGTTTCAATTTTAAAATAGAATACCTGCCAGGAGTTTCGAATTTTCTAGCAGACTATCTATCCTCAGTTCATGAATGTGATTCAGAGCCTCAAGATAGAATACTACTGGAACCCACCTCTGAAAATTCAGATCTTCAGAACCACAACTGCAATCATATTCAAACCAACTACACTTCATTGTCATACTATAGCCTAGATTCCGACAGCGAAATAGAAACCATTGGAAAAACACCGCACTCTCTATCCCTCACTACTTGTGAATATATCTATCACTCCTACCCACACTACCTAGCAAGCAAAGAGATAGCAGCAAATGTACTCAATAACTCATAGAGGTGAAAGTGCAGCACTAGCTGTAACGACAGCAGCATCCAGGCAGGCAACTATTAGTGAGAAAAAGCCACCTTGTACCTTCACCAAACTAGAGATGAATGAAGCCATTCAGCGCTCTCTTGGACTGCCTGCTATGATAACCAGTGCATGACAAATAGAGACAGCAAAGAGGCCAATAGATATGCCCCTAATGAGCCAGAACAGCGAAAACAAGTAAAGAAAGCCAAAGTAAGCTCTAATACATCTATGGACAGTAGCCTTCCTCCTTCTAACGATAGCTCTATATCCTTACCCTCTCTAGGAAACAAATACCTCCTACTTGCAGATATGTTAACTCCAGCCTCCACACCTTAGCCTTAACCAGATTCGCCACCTTCATGACCCCTCTACAATGATCCTGACGCTTTCAGGAATAGAGCAGAAACTGACAAGGCGCAAACCTTCCTTGGTACCTTCCACTCATCCCTCATGGGAAAATTCTGGCCAGCTGTTATCGAAGCTCTCCAGAATGGCCGTCAACTCCAACGAGTTCTATAAACCAGTGACAAACTACATTATTCAATCCGCGATGGCCTCCTCATAACTGACAATATAAAGAGCTATTCTACCATCTATATCCCAATGTGTAACGTACGATTTCATATTGTGGGAATCCCAAAGGAAACTCTGACGATAGTATTAAGATAAGGGGAGAAGCGTCGATGGATAGCTCTACAATAGACAAGGCAAAAGGTATGGAACTATGAGTGTGACTGTTCAACTTGTAGTATTAAAGATGATAGTCCTTTAAGGCTTGAGAGTCTCGATCATTAAGAGATTGCAGGCTCTTTATATACAAAAAAAAGTAGCTAGGAAAACTTAACAAAAGCTACAACATTCTGTCCAACAAACGAGCTAACAAAGGCAGCATAACAGGGTAACCATATTCTGAAAGCAAAGTGTTAAAAGCGACAGTATGGAGCTCCAGAACATGTAATGGAATGCAAACAAGAAGGGACATGCAATCATAAATACTAAACAAATCCGTGAGGTAGAGCAGGAGGATAGCGATACCCAAATCGCTAGATACAAGGAGGGGGTAATGATTAGTGAAACAAGGAAAGAATAACCAGTTAGGAAGTCATAACCAAGTAGGAAGAGACAACCAAATAGTAACGCTTATCATATATAAACCCAAATAAGTAATAACCAACATCAAGTCAGTAGTAATTGTAGAAACATAGTAGGATTCCATTACATTCTCCTTAAAAGAAATAAAATAAACAAAATCTCAAGGAATATCCCAAAGGGCTTAATGACCAACGCGCCTTTTGAGCATTCCACTCAATTTTAAAACATACAAATGTATCAGTAAACATATATCCATCACTGCTGTCATGCCCTGACTCCTTTGTAAGCCACATAGTGCAGAAGATAATAGCATGAAGCAGTTAGCCTTCTATCTCTGATTCATCCAACATGGAGAGTATTGTGGTGGTATCAGATTCTGAGTATTCTGAGTCTTGGAGGGTTTTCCAAAATCGGTCAGGGTCAAGCTCAGGTGAGAGGGGGGCATAGTTTGGTTTCTGAAGTGTCCAGGCAGAGAA
Organism: Tuber calosporum; assembly: GCA_003316355.1. NCBI lineage: Eukaryota > Fungi > Ascomycota > Pezizomycetes > Pezizales > Tuberaceae > Tuber > Tuber calosporum. The sequence goes on from QFET01001984.1 coordinate 24,380, forward strand.
AGTCTCGCAATGGGACCCAGGGAGTCAGAAAGGGATAGATTCATACGAAGCTATCGAACCAGTAGCATCTGATTAGGGTGCTGGCACACACTAGGTTGGAGAGGGGTTCCCATGTTGCCTCGATTTCATCATAGCCTTTCCAATAGATCAAGAACTGTTTTTTTCAGCAATCGATTCGATCTTTGAGTATCTTTTCGATTTCCCATTGCTCTGGTCCACTGGCATCGATAGTGACAGATTCTTTGAATATAAGTTCAGGTATTCCAGGGAAGGCCAAGGGGTTGAGTCTTAGGTAAATACGAAGATGGCTGTGATAGATCTATGGGTGGATTCCTGCCATCACTGTAGGAGTATCAGTTTGGAGTTGTTGTGTCTATCAGGTCCTTCGCTCACTAAGGTCCTAACCAGGTTACAACTAGTTTGTGATTTCGTTCAACCTTATGGACATAGGGTACTGACTTGAAGATACCTTCAGTTTCATTAGGGATGATCGGGAGTCCATCCTTTCTTTAGTTTTCAATAGAGGTGGTTTTGCTGGATCTGGTCTACTTGAGTGCATCTCTGGAAAGTTGTTGATTTTTCATGATTGGTGAAGCAATCTCATTTGCTGCTAGAACTGATGTGGGGAGAATCTGACACTAGAAAGGAGGTTTGGAAGTCTGCCAAAGGGGATTATGAAAGTGACGAGTTCTGTGCTATCGCTGAGAGCTGTATTGATTGCAGTCTGAACATGAGGTAGGTGGCGAACCCACTTGGGTCCTTGAGGCTTGACATAGTTTCTAAGGCATTAGTGAACAGTTCTGATTCTATGCTTAGTCTGTCCTTTATTCTGGTGGTGATAAGCTGTAACCATGTTGAGATCAACATTGAGATTCTCCAATAAGCTGTGGCCAAAAGTGTGAGGTAAACTTAGGGTCTCTGACAGAGACAAAGGAGATAGGGCAACCATGAAGGAAAAACTCGCTGAATTAGTGTATGTGCTATTTTGACAGCTGTGATTTCTTGGAGACTAGTATGAGGTAGGTAAAGCCACTTGTGTGATCAAGACTACTATGATGTGTTCAAGCTTGGAATCACTAGGGGAGGGTCCTGCAAAGTCAATTGTAAGAGAAGCGAATGGCTGTCTGAGGCCAGGGAGGGGGGTGACTGATCCTTTAGGGACAGAGTTAGCTTACTTGTTGAGCTGGCATAGGTGGCACCGGCAGACATAGTCTTCAAAATCGTTCCTCATAGAGAGCCAGTAGAAGTGTCTTGAAGCATATTCATAACATTTCTGCCAACCCATGTGTGCCTTTAGTTCAAGGGTCATGCGCACAATTTCGCTTCTGATAGTAGCACCTTCATAGCTTACTTCCTAAGGGATATATGACCAGGTTCTACTATCATCCTTCCCCTTTCTGACGAGAACTCAATCATATAAGAACCATTAAAGGTCATTGATAGCCTTGGAAAATACCTCCAGGAGTGGGCCATCGTGGGTAGCATTTCGAATGCTAGGGTACCACTTTGCTCTCATGTAGTTGGTGAGCAGAAAAGCGCGAAGGTCAAGCTGTCAAGAGGGCTTAACAAAGAAGCAATCCACATAATATACCTGGGCTTCTGGGGTAGGTAGATCTGATTCTTGGTCGATATCTGTTATTTCTCTTTCTTTTTCCTAATCAATAACTGTATGAAAGACTGGGTAACTATTATCATCATGGATGAGTGGAGGCAGAGCCCATCTCTACTCTGCTCTATGGTTGGGATGATGAGCTGAGACAAAGTTGGAGGAAGATAAGATAGGCAAAGGTCGTGGAATATCACGAGATACTGATGGAAAGTATCCAGTATTCTTTCCATTTATGTAGGTTTGGCATTCGTCCCAGACAGAGGCAGTCCAGTGCATAGCTCTGTATCTATTAGATTCAAGAAATCGGTCCAGTTAATTGACGGTGGGTCGATGAGGGACAGGTGTGGGCTGATGCCCAGGTTCTGTAGTTGTTCTGCTGGGGGCGATATTTCTGGAGGTAGTGACTGAAAGGGATTTCAGTTGGGTCATAGAGTTAGGGATTCATTTAAAACAGTTGGTTCTAGCATCTGGATGCAGTGGTTGGTCTATATCTCCTCGATTATGGTTAATTCTCGCTGCAATGGCAAACAGTTAAGCTTTAGCTCTAACACTAAGTACTATGGCCCGGGATGGCTCTTGAGGGTTGCTGAGATAGGAGGAGGTATCCACAATTTCACACCCTTGAATGGCATTGGTTGCAAGCTCGAGGGTATCTGCTTCTTTGTCCATTGGTTGTTCAACAGAATATGCGTAGTGAGTCGTTTCTGGGGACAGAGAAGAGTTTGAGCTGGTCCTATGATGAAACCTCCGTCTGAAATAGTGTTCAGGAGTAAGATTTCAAGAGGGTACTTGAAGAGTGAGGGCAGAATAAGGGTCTTGGGCATGTGCGATGTCGAGGTAGAGTCTTGATACCCTGACCATGATGTAGGAGGGGGTCTTTATAGGCTTCTTCTCTATAGGGACTTTCAGTATTTGGTCTTCTTCAACTGGACTGTCTTCATAGATCCTTGATATTCATCTGCAAGGATATTGTCTTTGCCAAGTGTGTGTATCATATCGAAATCATAAGATTGCAGGATCATGCGCTATCAAGTTTGGCCGTAAGGTAGGTTAGTCTGTTTCAGGAAAAATGAAATTGCCTTGTTGTCAGCCACACCAGTGAACTTGGTGCCATAGAGAATCAGATGGAATGCCACAATGGCATCCACAACCGCCAAAAGTTCTAATTGATCGGCTTAGTAGTACTGCTGACTTGTAGCAAACTTTCTACGGTGGAATGCGGCAGGGTATGCTTTCTCAGGGAAGGGTCCTTATCAACTCATGTTCTTGAGGCAACCTTAAAGGTATCCGGAATGAGGTATAATGGATCAGCTAAGGTCTCATATGAGATGGGACAAAGTGGAATTATGTCCTAAGCCAGGCGCTTAAACTCTTTGAAGGCTTCCTCATGCAGGGTTCGCTATTCAAGCACTGCTTGCGAAATTAGGTCTGACAGAGTAGCATTGGTGGAGGAAAGGAGTGAAAGGAACTGTTCATGATATATATCACAACTTTAAAAAAGGTCTCAACTGCTGTTTTCGAGGGTGGTGGGGACCTGTAATGGAATCCTACTATGTTTCTACTATTACTACTGACTTGATGTTGGTTATTACCTATTTGGGGTTATACCTGATAAGCGCAACTATTGGGTTGTTCCTTCCTACCTGGTTATGATTTCCTAAATGGTTATTCTTTCCTTGTTTTGCTTATCACTACCCTTCCTTGCTTCTACCCATTTGGGTATCGCCATCCTCCTGCTATACCTACTGGATTTGAATAGTAGTAGCTATCTCTTATTCCTTCTTTTTTAGATTCCATTACTTGTTTTGTTAACTCCATCCTGTCTCTTGTTACCCTATGTTTTCGGAATATGGTTAACTAGTTATTCGGCCTAAGTTAGCATATTTGTTGGACTAGATGTTTGCGCTTTTGTTTATTTTTCCTAGCTATAATCTTTTGTATTTAAAGAGCCTGCAATCCCTTAAGGATTCGGACTCAAAAGCTTCACAGGACTATCATCCTTAATACTACAAGTTGAACAATTACTTTATTAGTTCTATACCTTTTACCTTTTCTATTGAAGACCTTTCCATCGACACTTCTCCCCCTATACTAATAGTATCTTCAGAGTCCCTTTGGGATTCGCAAGATACTTGGTAGTAGGTTACATTTTCTCAGTTGGACTCAAGTATACATTTGATTATAGGCAGGGGACTGATCATACTTCGCCTACCTTGACCCTGCAGTACTAGTACACCTCCCTGTTTCCAAGAAGGCCTTGAGTGGACTCCTCGCAAGACCAGCTCACCCTAGTTAGCCACCATTTATCTTCCTAGAGATACCAGAATGCATTTCACTAGTGGATTGGTAGCATCCTCCTCATTACGCCAAAGTCAAGTGCCAGTACCCCCACCTGCACCACGAGTTGAGGATTCAGAACTATCTTCAGTAGATATCAGCAGCAGTAAAGAAGAGGACCAAAACCAAGCCTAAGCTCTGTACCAAGCCCAAGACCAACCTCAAGTTCAATCACAAATCCAAGAACAGCTCCACCAAGAAGTCCAATCGAAGAAAGAACCAAGCTCAGAATCATAATTAGATTCTGGTCCAGAGGACGCTCCAGGACCAGCACCTCCAGCTTTGCCACCTAGACCACCCAGTCTACGATCGGAACCCTGAGAACTAAGCCCTGCCCAAGGCGATTCACCTTGTCCACCATGACCACCTATTTCACTAGGTCCACTATGCAATTCAATCCCTTTATCCATCGCGATGTCAGTCCTTCCAGAGGGAAATTATCGTCCTAAATGGCCTGCACTATTTATATTCACAGGACAAGGAAAAGATCGTGACCCATTGAGAATCAACTCCTGGTTCAACACACTCTATCAATACATCGCCAGCTTTGGCATAGCTGACAATGCCCCTGAAGCCCTCCTATACTCTGGAGCCTATTGCCATCAGAAAGCCTACAATAAATTCACTCAATATGAAGTATCCCAAGGAGACCTCACAGTGGCTGGATTCAACGATAAATTCGAGGCCTACTTCCTTCCTTCCATATCCACAGATACCATATATGAACAGTGGCTACAAGTCAAGCAAACTACCGGCGGAAAAACAGCACAGATTTCATATACAGCAATCAGACTTGAAACCTTGAGGGACAGTCTACCCCAAGGAACACTTTTAGACTATTCAGCGAAACAGAGACTCTTAGATGCCATGGATATAAAGCTCAAGCGAGAAATGAAACCACACATCACTTAAGACACCTCCTTTGACAAGCTAGTAGTGATAGCAGAAAAGCGAAATGCAATTGCCCACCCAACAGGACTATATAGAAATCGTCAAGGAAAGGCAACCTCCAATGCAGTTTCCCAACAAGCACCCAAGGCCCTCCAGAGATCAGCCAGTGAAATCAAACAAGATTATCTAACAACACCTCTGAGCATGCAAGAGTATCCCAGACTAAGAATGATTGCAGCAGGAGAGACAAAACTGCTATTATTGTCGAAAACATAGACACTACTGCGATCACTACTTTGAGAAGAAGAAGGATAGGAGCACCCAGCAGCAAGGAAATAGAGGCCCTAGCGGATTCAGGAGACTCCATAATGTCAGAGAAAATATCCCCAACTCCGGAAGATGATCCCCATATGAGGGAATCAGTCAAAGTTACCACTAACCATGCTGGACATAGTGGAACTCAATCCCAAGCCCTTGAAGCATACATTACACTCAATGGCCACAAAGCAAAGGCATTATTCGATACAGGAACCACAGGTGACAACTTAATATCAGGAAAGTTTGTGACTACCTACCAAATCCCCAGCAGAGACCTCGAGACTCCAATCAACCTGAAGATGACAGGTAAAGGATCACGCTCAGCAATCAACTAAGTGGCAAAGCCTGTTATACAGATTGACAAAGAAAGCGGCGATATCTCTGAAGCCATAGTCTGTTCCCTGGACAACCTTGATATCTTCCTAGCAATGCCTTACCTTACTTCACACCAACTGTAATAGATTGCGGAAAATCTATTATCACCTTCCCAGACAAAGGAATCACCGTAACCTGCACGAAAGCTACACATGTACGATCTTTAGTCATGAATGAAGCAGATGCCCCTGACTTCATTGCAGAATGTCCTACAATATTCCCTGGCAGGAAGACAGCCGAATTACTACCCCTGAGATATATCAGCCATCACATCCGGCTGAAAGACACAATTTAGGACCATAATTTGGAATTCTTCACCTTCCCTGACTAGATCATGCCAGTATACCGACCATTAATCTAAGACTGGAAAGCAAATGGAATCATATATCCAAGCAAGAAATACAGCCCCGTCAATGTATTCCCAAAGTTGAAACCCAATGGTGAAATCAGACTTCTTGCAGACCTTGTACCCAGGAATGATATTACTATAAAGGACCATGGACTAATTCCCAACGAATCCATGATAGTCAGAACTGTTGCCAGACCAAAGTTCAGATCCACCATAGACCTGGCAAACCGGTACTTCCAATTTCGAGTTCTCCCAAAATATGAGAAATAAAATACTATCAAGACACCCTTTGGATCCTTTTCATGCAGAGTTATGCTGCAAGGAGATGCCAACGCACCTGCTACAGCTATGAGAGTTATAGAGTTTGTCCGAGATGGAGTTAGTGGAAAATTCGTTTGTGCATACATGGATGACATTACCATCTACTCAGAAATATTTGAGGACCAAATTTCGGATCTTAGATCAGTCTTGTGAAGACTGAAGCAGCACCATATCAAAGCAGCGCTAGCCAAGTGCAAATTCTTCGCCACCAAGCTCTCACTTTAAGGACATGATATAGATGAAAGAGGAATTCATGCAAACCCTCAAAAAATTCAATCTATTCAAGACTGGCCCAAACCAAAATTGGGAAAGCATGTTCAGATCTTTATTGGAGTTGTGATATATCTTGTATAATTCCTCTGACAACTTGCCTCCAGTGTTGCCCCACTCTCGGACCTAATTTCCTAAGATGTCCTTGAATGGCGACACCTGCATGAGGAAGCTTTCAAACAGGTTAAGCCCCTGGCCAATGAGACAATTCCGCTCCATCCCATCTCATATTAGACATCAGCTAATCCAATATACCTCATTACTGACGCCTTTAAGGTTGGATCAGGAGCATGGATTGGCCAAGAATCCTCCCCTGAGAAAGCATACCCTGCCGCATTCCACAGCATGGAGTTTGCTACAAGTTGGCTGCACTACCGTGTTTATGAATTGGAACTTTTGACGATTGTAGATGCCATTGAGGTATTCTATCCGATTCTATATGGCACCAAGTTCACTGTTGTGTCTGACAACAAGGGACTATCCATTTTCCCTTAAGCAGACTGACCTACCTTACTGCCAAACTAGATCATGCAGGTTCCTGCAATCTTATGATTTTGATATCAGACATAGACCTGGCAAAGACAATGTCCTTGCAGATGTACTATCTAGGATCTATGAAGACACCCCAGCTGAAGAGGACCAAATACTTGAAGATCCTAGACAGAAGAAGCCTATAAAGATCCCCACCTCCGCCATGAACAGTGTATCAAGACACTACCTCAATATCGCCCATGCCCTAGACCCTTCTTCTGCCCTCAATCTTCCATTACCCTCTCGCATTCATAATCCTGAACACCAATCCATGTGGAACCCACATCAGGGTAGCAGCTCAAACTCCTCCTAGTTTCAAGAAGCTAGTCCCTACTCATATTCTGTTGATCAAGCCATGGACAAAGCAGCAGATACCCACGAGCTTCCAACCAATATCATTCAAGGTTGTGAAATCATCGCGACCTCCTCAAATCTAAGCAACCTTCAGGAACCATCCCCAGCCATAATACTTATTGAGCAAGCTAAAGATCAACTGTCAGGCCTTGCAGTGAGAATTGACGGTCCTCCGGGAGATATAAACCAACCACTGCATCAATATGCTATCACCAACTGCTTTAAACGAATCTATGATTCTATCACCCAACTGGAATCCCTTCCTGTCACCACCTCAAGAAATCTCGCCCCCAGTAGCACACCTACTGTACGCGACCCTAAGCCCACTCAAGATCCTGCCCCTCCCACATTCAAATAACTGGGCTGATTTCTTGAATCTAATAGATACAAAGCTATGCACTGGACTGCATATGTCAGGGACGAATATCAAACCCACATAAATCCAAAGAATACAGAATACTTTCCCTCATCGTCTCACGATATTCCTAGACCCTTGCCTCTCTACTCTACCTCCAACTTTGTCTCCCCTCATCATCCCAAGAGTAGAGCAGAACCCAGATGGGCTATTCCTCCTCCCCTTCACGATGATGATTACTATCAAGTCCTTCATTGAGTTATTGATAAGGGAAATGAAAGAGAAATCCCGGATATCGACCAAGGATGGGATCTACCTACCCCTGAGGCACCTGTCAATTATGAAGATAGCTTCTCTGATCAGCCCTCTTCACAACTTGACCTTCACGCCTTTCAACTCCCCAATTACATGAACCGAAAGTGGTACTCTAACATGGTAATTACTATCCAGAATGACCCTTTCCTTGACCTAGTTACTAAGGCTATCGACCACCCTGACTGGCCCTTGAATGATGGACTTCTCGTCAGAAAGGGGAAGGATAACAGTAGAGACTGTCTTTATGTCCCCTATGAAGCAAGATATCAAGGTGCTAACATCAGAAGCGAAATTATAAGCATTACTGTTTAACAAATGGAACACATAGGTTGGCAGAAATATTTTGAATATGCATTGAGACACTTCTACTGGCTCTCCATGAGGAATGATTTGCAAGACTATGTCTGCTGATGCCACCTATACCAGCTCAACCAGCAACCTACCACTGTCCTTAAAGGATCAGTCTCCCTTCTCTCTGTCCCTAGACAGCCATTCTCGTCCCTTGCAATTTACTATGTAGGACCCTTCCATAGTGATTCTAAGCTTGAGCTCATCATGGTTGTCTTGGATTGATTCAGTGGCTTTACCTACCTCATACCAGTCTCCCAGAACATCACAGCTATCGAAACAGCACATACCCTTTTTGAGCAACTCTTCTGCGGCCATGCTTTCCCTACCTTCTTAGTCTCGGACAGAGACCCCAAGTTTACCTCCTGCTTTTGGACATAGCTTATGGTCAATCTCAATGTTGATCTCAACATTGCTACAGCTTACCATCACCAGACCAATGGACAAACTGAGTGCAGAATCATAATGGTTCGGTAAAGCCTTAAGAACTATGTTAACCTTAAAGGAAGCAAGTGGGTTCGTCACCTACCTCATGTCCAAACAGCAATCAATACAGCCCCCCGCTATAGCAGAGAACTCTCCCCCTTTGAAATCTCCTTTGGCACACGACCAATCCTCCTCCCTAGTGTCAGAGTTCTCCCCACTTCAGTACCAGCAGCAGACAAGATTGCTTCATAGATCATGAAGAAACAACAACTCGCCAGAGATGCACTCAAGAAGGCCTGAACATGCCAAACTACCTCCCTCGAAAACAGATGAAAGGATGGACCCCCAATCATCCCTAATGAAACTGAAGTTATCCACAAGTCAACACCCTATATCCATCAGGTTGGACAAAATCACAATCTCGTTTGACCATGGTTAGGACCCTTCTGAATGAGCGAAGGACCTGATAGACATAACAACTACAAACGCATACTCCCTCCAGTGATCGCAGGAATCCACCCATAGATCCATCACGGCCATCCTTGCATTTACCTAAAACCCATCCCCTTCGCCTACAAAGGAACACCTTAACCCATATCCAAAAAGCCTGTCACTATCGATACCAGTGGACAAGAGCAATGGGAAATCGAGAAGATACTCAAATATCGAATCTTTCGCAGAAAATGACAATTCTTAATCCATTGGAAAGGTTATGACGAAGTCGAAGCAAAATGGGAACCCCTCTACAACCTGGAAGGTGCCAGCACCCTCATCAGATCCTACTGGTTCAATACCTACAATGAATCTATACCTTTCAGACTCCTTTGGTCCCATGGTGAGACTTTCCTGCCTGGACACTACAGAAACCAGACTATACCCCCCACTCACTTGAGCTTGACCCTGACGGATTTTGGAAACCTCTACAAGACTCAGACTAATCATAATTCAATAGCAGCACAACACTCTCCACCTTTGATGAATCTGAGATGGAAGCCTACCTGCTTCATGGTATTGTCTTCGCTACAGTGGGGCTTATACAGGTGTAAGCTCCTGACACCAGTAATGGATATATGTTTACTGATTAAGTTATATCTTTTAAAATTTAGTAGAATGGTCCAAAGGTGGGTTGGTCATTAAGCCCTTTATGATATTGCTAATTGTTTTATTAGTTTTATTTCTTTTAAGGGGATGTAATGGAATTCTACTATGTTTCTACTATTACTACTGACTTGATGTTGGTTATTACTTATTTGAGTTTATACCTGATAAGCGCTACTATTGGGTTGTGCCTTCCTACTTGGTTATGACTTCCTAAATGGTTATTTTTTCCTTGTTTTGCTTATCACTACCCCTCCTTGCTTCTACCCATTTGAGTATTGCTATCCTCCTGCTATACCTACTGGATTTGTATAGTAGTAGCGATCTCTTGTTCCTTCTTGTTTCGATTCCAATAATTGTTTGTTAGCTCCATCCTGTCGCTTGTAACCATATGTTTTCAGAATATGGTTACCTTGTTATGCTGCCTAAGTTAGCATATTTGTTGGACTGGATGTTTGCACTTTTGTTTAGTTTTCCTAGCTACAATCTTTTGTATTTAAAGAGCCTGCAATCCCTTAAGGATTCGGACTCTCAAGGCTCACAAGACATTCAACTTTAATACTACAAGTTGAACGGTCACTCTATTAGTTCCATACCTTTTACCTTGTCTATTGAAGACCTATCCATTAACGCTCTCCCCCTATCCTAATAGTATCTTCAGAGTCCCTTAGGGATTCTCAAGATACTTGGGAGTGGGTTACAGGACCAGTCTTGGATGGATTGAAATATTTCACAGTTTGTACGAATTTCTCTCGCATCTTTAACATGTCATAGGAGAGAGAGCATTGTAGCGAAGAATTTGCACTTGCCTGGCGATACTTTGATTTGGTGCTGCTTTTGTCTTCCTAAGATTAATCTGATGTGCGAAATATTGTCCTCAATTCTTTCTGAGTATATAGTAATGTCATCTATGTATGCCTAAACGAATTTTCCAATAACTCGATCTAGGACAAACTTTATACCTCTCATAGCGGTCGCAGGGGCGTTAGCATCTCCTTGCAGCATAACTCTGTATGCAAAGGATCCACAGTGTGTGTCAATACTTGTATATTTCTCATCGCTGAAGTGAACTCGAATTTGGAGGTATCATTTTGTAGCGTCTATATTGAATCTGAGTCTTTGTATGTCAACAGTACAGAGTATCATGGCTTGGTTGGGAACTGCTCTCAGGTCCTTGATTGTAATATCATTCCTGAGTACAAGGTCTGCTAGCAGTCTGATTTCACTATTGGGTTTCAGCTTTGGGAATAGGTTAACTGGGTTGTGTAACTTGCTTGGGTAAATGATTCCTTTTCCTTTCCAGTCCTCAAATAGTACTCTGTATGTTGGTATTATCTTGTCAGGGAATGCGAAGAAACTCAGATTATTGTCCGAAATTGCAGCTTTCAGCTTAATATGGTAGTTGGCATCTCTCATGGGTGGTAATTCTGCTATTTCTTGACACGGAATACTTTAACAGGTATTTTTTACTATGGTTATGGCTGACAAGACTAACAGAAACTAACAGTGCTACTAAAGCGTTAGTTTACTTTATCATTGTAATCAACTATCGTTCGATACTAGGTTTGTTTTATGATTAGTTTCCAGTATCGCTGGATACTTTGTTAGTATTATATTGGGTTTCATGTTTCAGGCTGATACTCAATATGTTTTATGTTTTGTTTTATATATCAGGATGATACGAATTTTATTTTTATTACCCTTTAGGTGTATGAGGCATTTGTTTTATTAGAGGACTTTACAAGCGGAGCTTGGTTATGTCCGTTGATATTAAATCAAATGGAAGAATATAGAAAGCTTTGGAAAAGCAAGATCATGTATTTGAAGACTGCCTCTCTGAAGCTTAGACAGCGAAGACTATGACAAACAGAGTTTTCAATATACTTGGTTGCATAGTTACTTTTTTCCAGTTCGCCTGAAACTACAGCAAGTACAAATGACCCTTCAATGCTGGCATTATAGTAATTGACGGCTGTTATAAAACTTAGCGAGATCTCTGGTAGAAATACTCTCTTAAAGTCCTGCCAGATTGAGATATGAGTTACGATTGTTATACCTTACTGAGACGCATACCTCTAGGAGCCTGATACACCTAGGGAGGCGTTACATTTCTCTAACCACAATAAGAAGTTGAGTTACAAGCAAGTATAAGCTAGAAAACCTCTGGCTTACAAGCAGTTGCCCAGGATAGGTGATGAGCAACTTCTGACAAGGTCAGGTAAGCATATCCTGCAACGGGAACTTACCAAAAAGAAAGGCAAGCAGAGTACCAAAACCGAACTCTCAACACCATCCATCTTCCAAGTAGACGAAGTAGGAAGACAGTTATCTTGAAACTAAGCAAAGCAATTGCTAGTGGAATCGGTGTAAGAACTAGCCTAAGAGAGAGTGACAACTCTATGAGACATCCCCTGTTCGCCAAAGGGATTCAAGAGATAGCAAGCCGCAGCAACCAGGGACGATCCAAGCAGCTCTGACAGTGAAGAGAGATCTGATTGCGCAAGTGGTTCTGATAACATATCGAATCCTCGTCCAAGTAATGCGTTTGTGGCTAAAGAGCTATTACCAGCAACTACAGCAAAGCTCAGCCGCAAGGTTCCTTCACCAAAAAAGTTCCGAGGTGATAGAGAAGACCTTAAGCCAGAAGTGTTCGATCGTTGGTACCAGGCAGTCTAGTTATACTTGACTACATAGAGTCAACTCCAAAACAGAAGGAGAGTGAAACTATTGGATACTGTACACAGAAGGTAGAGCTGTGGAAGCAGGTATCTAAGCGGCAGAATACTATGATGAAGACCTGACCAGAGATAAGGTTATCGACTGGTTAAGGGAACAATTCAAGTTATCCAGGCAGAAGGAGGACCTTTACAAACGATTCCAGAGGATTGAGCAAGTCATGAATTCGACGATGAATTGTATTACCAGGTTGGCAATTACCAAAAGGCATCATTTCAGAATATGCCTTCATCCTAAGGTTCTACCAATGTATGCATATTAGGCTAGGACGAGATACCGAAACAGGGTACTATTCTAGCGAAACAATCCAGACCGGGATAGCCGATGCAAAGAGAGTCAATACAATCCTCCACGATAGAGGAGCCCATCGAAAGGATAAGCAGGAGGATCAATAGAAGGAAGACAACTCCAAGAGGGACAACAAACCTCAATGGAAGAAAAAGGAATCTAGCAAAGCTAGGACTCTAAGGGAAACAGGAGCATGCTTTACCTGTGGCGGTACAGGTCATATGGCAAAGGATAGTCCTCTAGAAAAGTGACAAAGTCAATGGAAAGACACATAAGAAGGATACATCATCAAATCGAGTTGAAGAAGCCAGCAGCAAAGATTAAGTATATGTCAATGCCCTAGAGGTCGTGACCAAATCATTAGCACAGAATATGCTACCAAATGGTGATAAGAGTCATACAGCATTAGAAGGAACAATCCTTATTAATAGCCTACAAGCCAGAGTCCTATTTGATACATGAACCATAGGAACAGACCTATTGAGCACAACCTTTGTCACTACATATGGAATTTCATGTACCAAAATGGCAACTCCTGCAACTATTCATATAGCTATAAAAGGGTTACGATTTGAACAACAGAAAGAATGCGATTTCAGCATAATGATTGGGAAGATGAAAACTACTGACAATAGACTCATTGTGGGGAACTTAGCCTAGTACAATGCCTTGATTAGAATACTATTCCTATCGCGAAACAAAGCATTAGTAAAATGTGGAAAGCGGAGGATTCACTTTCCTAATCATAAGATATTGGTCAATTGCACACCAACCAGTGCCTGAATTCTAGCAGCTGTGACAAGCACAGAAGAGATACTGGAACAATACCCGAAGGTATTCACAGATTCAATTCCGGAAAGGTTACCACCTTTAAGTAAGATCAACCACCGAATCAGATTGAAGGATCCAGAGAATCTGAAGACGATGCCACCATACTCAGTACCATAAAAGTACGAGATTCGACTCAAAGCTTGGTGGGACCTGAAACCGCGAGTAGTAGTCTTCGTAAGAGCTGAAATCGGGGAGCAGCACCTATCTTTGTTTCAGTCAAAGCGAAGACGCATGGCAGGATCAGATATCTAGTGGAGCTTACAGTGAGGAATAACAATACTTGAAAGATGATGAACCTATTCCTAACCAAAGGGGACTACTCAACACAATAGGAAGGACACAATAGAGAATTATGATCGACCTAATTGATGCCTACATTCAAAGCATGGTTCACCCTGACCGTATCAAATATAACAGTTTCTAAACATCCTTCGGAAGTTTCGTCAGCAAAGTAATGGTTCAGAGAGACATAAATGCAACTGGAATATTTATGTGCATCAAGTCAGACCTACTCTGGGATTAACCAGGAGAGTTTGTATGGGTGTATATTGATGATATACTGATGTCTGGCCACTTGAAACACCTTAAAACAGTCTGTGACAGGTTGGAAAAAGTGTAGTTCATGGCGAGCAGAACGAAGTAGAACTTCTTTGCTAAAGAATTACAAGTTCTAGACCATATCATCGATGACAAGGGGCTTAGGGCATCCTCTGAGAAGATAAGGAGGATTGAGGAGTGGGAAAACACAAAAGAATAAGAAGCAACTACGGAAGTTCCAAGGATTGGTAAACTACATTAGCCCGTTCCTACCACATATCGCCACTACCACGGCACCCTAGACGGCTCTTACAGGAAATGAGGAGTTTGTCTGGACACCAATACATGACTAATGCATCGAGAATACGAAGGAGATCCACAAACAGAACCAGGTTATGAGGCCAATCAACCACAATTCAGGACAAAAGATCTGGGTCATTACAGATGCCTCTGACTCAGGGGTAGGAGCTTGCGTAGGACAAGGAGACATACCTGAAACTGCAAGGCCTGCAGCATTGCCCAGCAGGAAATTCACACAAACTCACTGATAAATTATGGAATTACTGACAAGGAGGCACTTGCAATTATGGATCCCTTAACCTCCTTTGATTATATTCTTGCAGGGCATGAATTTAGGATCTTAACTGACTATCAACCATTGATGTCTCTGAAGACTGACAAGAACCCTTCACCCAAGCAGCTGAGGTAGCAAACCCATTTGGGAAAATATGAGGCAAAGATATGTTATAGGCCTAGGAAGGAAAACTATTTAGCTAACACTCTTTCCCGTCTTTATGAGCAATTTGATCCAGAATCAAACTGCGCTCAACACCCTACCAACGAAGAAGATTCAAATCCCCCAACATACCTTTCACCTCCTCAAATATGTCGCGCTTTTAAACACTTCCTATCCAAGAACTACTTGCATCTTATAACTCTGATTCTTCTATCAGGGCAGGAAACGATTGTGGAAACTGAGAAAACCTAGAAATCAGGGATGATAAGAGAAACCATTCGGCCATGCACTGCAGTGCATGCAATGATGGGCAGTATACCATCCATGAGGACGAGAAGCTCAATGACAAAATAGTTCTACCAGAGCTAGTCACTACCTAGGAAGAAAGAAATAGCATCTTGTTACCTGCGCGGCTGGTAATGGACCTGAATGCAGTCAGGCAAGGTTCGAATGTGCAACTAGGAGATATGAGTTCTAAATACCAGGACCAGGAGAGTCGTTACTACCAATGAGCCTCAGAGCCTAAGCGTTACCTCTACTCCAATGTGGCACTTGGCCAACCAAGGCTTTTTCTAGTCATCGAGCCACCTACCCTCCCTCCTCACCAGCATACCCTCTACGAGCTCTATGAGGATAAGGAGAAGGAAGTACCACATGTGGAGCGAGTACCTGATAAAAGGGATATGGCAGCCGTGGTGGCAGATATGAGTAGCCAATGTAGAAGAAAGATAGTGGAAGCCTACAGGAACGATGACCTGTACAAGTAAGCTTCTGATGCTAGCAACACTGGCAGAGGTGGCAAGCTATCCCACTACTGGATCGGGGATGGACTGATGTATGCAACGACTAGGGTTGTCATGAATACCTATACATTCATAAAAGACAGGCTGTGAATGGGATGACGCTCAGGAAAACCATTATTAATGAGATTCATAACAGAGGACATCACAGTGCAGATAGGAACCTACGCTATGCTACAGTATAAATCTTCTAGCCTAAGTTAAGGAAAGATTTTCTAGATTATATTTGGCAATGTGATTTTTGCCAAAGAAATAAGGAATGCAACTAGCTACCTGAAGGAGAGGCACAGTCTATATCAGTACCCTCCGAGATATTCACCTCCTATACTATCGACTTTGCCGGACCATTCAAGAAGTCTGGAAATAACAAGTATGACACAGTACAAGTAGTTGTCGATACGGTGCTTGGATTCACTTGGTTTATTCCTACATATTCAAACAGTTAAGCAATCGAAACTTTAACCCTCCCCGAGCACCATATCTTCACTCCACATGGAGTACCCTCTACCATTATCAGCGATAATCACCTACATTTTACCTCATGATTCATGGCTCAAAGTAACAAGTCTTTGGGCATCGAGCACATCAAGGCTGTACCAGGACACCACTAGACTAATGGCCAGGTTTAGAGAGAGATTAGAGAACTTAAGACCGCCTGAAAGAATGCAGTTAACAAGCTGCAGAACAACTGCTTACTTGCGCTTCTTGAGTCATTAGCCTACGAGAATGAAGGACATTCTGATGTCTTGAATATTTCACTATACAAAGCAGTGTATAGACGTAATTTCCCTGTACTGTCGATTATCTGAGTCAGAAACACTCAGGTGCCTGCCTCTGATGACTTCCTAAACAGACACCAAAAATTGCGAAATGTGGTGTATCAATATGTCAAGATAGCGAGATTTAAGAGTACTAGGATGGCAGCAAGAAGAAGGACCACCCAAAAACCCATTCATGTAGGTGAATGATTGTTGGTCTAGAGAGACCTTTTTGCTCACGACTATGGCAGAAGCAAGAATCTGGAACTCTGAGGGCGAAGACCCTTTGAGGTCTTGAAATATGATTCTTATACTCAGAACTACACAGTCAAAAAGGACTTTAGGATTTACTAGTGCAAGGAAGGAGTATTTCATTGCTCTACAGTTAAATGATTCATGGAAAACAATGATAATAGGTAGCCTGGCAGGCCTATGCGAAACCAGTACCCAGTCTTATTAGAGAGGTACTAGAATGGGAAGTTTAACAAGTATTGGATCACCACCAGCACTATGGATAAGACCAGTTTCTTATTAAGTGGAAGGTTATGCAGAATCTGAGAATAGCTGGAAGCCTGTTGCGGGATTGAAAAACGCTATGAATCGTGTGCAGGAATGGTGGACAGATAACTGTCCATGCGACAAGTTTCCTATCATTCCAGGATATATCTAGATCAGATTCCCACCTAAGACACCAGAATATCAGGAGTTTGACGATGAAGGAAAGGTGGACGATGGAATTTGAAATCACTACTTGGAGAGCGACTATGATGACTCTGGAGTCTCTGATTATGGTGAGGTTATCAAGACTTGGTTTTGATTTTGGTTTTTATGATTAGGGAGATTGTTTTTTGGTTTTGGTTTTAGAATGGCTTGTTTTATTTCCGGGGTATAACCGGTATTGGTTATTCTTAATAAGGCTGACAAGGCTAATGGAACCTAGCAGGGCTAGTAATAGGTTAGTTCACTCCATGATTAGTTTCAATTATAGTCGGATACTTAGTTTATTTTATGATTGGTTTCAAATATCGTTTCATCCTTAGTTTGTTTTTTGTTGGGTTTCATGTATTAGGCTGATACTCAATATGTTTTATGTTTTGTTTTATGGATCAGGATGATACATATTTTATTTGCAGTACCGTTTAGGTGCATGAGATATTTGTTGTATTGGAGGACTCTATAAGCAGACCTTGGTTATAAAAGTTGATTGGAAATCAAATGGAGGGATAAGGAAAGCTTTAGAAAAGGGAGATCATGTATTTAAGGACTGCCCCTCTGGAGCTTAGAAAGGGTAGACTTCAACTGACACAGTTTTCAATATACCCGGTTGAGCAGTTACTCCTTCCCAGTTCACAAAAAACCACAGCAAGTAAGTCTAGGACTTAGCAAGGCTGGCGATTTATTAATCAATGGCTGTTATACAACTTGTTGAAATCCCAGATGGTAATACTCACTAGAAGCCTTGACAGTTTGGGATCTGACTTATTATCATTATACCTTACCAAGACGCATTCCTGTTAGTGCCTGATAGACCTAAGGAGTGATTACAAATATAGTAGAAAAACTCGGATATGAAGGCAGGGGCATCTGCGTCATTTATGGCTGAAAATCATGTATGAGTTACTTTCTAGCAGGTCTAGGTAATTCTTGTGTCAGGGAAGGTTATAATAGAATTTCCGCAATCTATTACAGTAAAGTGTAGAGTAAGGTAAGGCATTCCCAGGAAGATAACATAGTTGTCCAGAGAACAGATTAAGGCTTCCGAGATCTCACCGCTTTCCTTGTCAACCTGTATTACAGACTTTGTCATATAGTTGATTACTGAGCCTGATCCTTTAACTGCCATCTTCAGGTTGATTAGAGTCTGGAGCTCTGGTAAGGGTTTGGTGGGTATTAACAAATTTTCCTGATATCAAGTTGTCTCCTGTGAGTCCTGTATCGAATAGTGCCTTTGCTTTGTGGCCATTGACTGTGATGTATGCTTCGAGGGCTTGAGATTGAGTTCCACTAGGTCCTGCATAGTTTGTGGTAACTTTGACTGATTGCTTCGGATAGGGATCGTCTTCCTGAGTGTGGAATATTCTCCAGTCAATCTGAGGTCTCCTGTATCCGCCAGGGCCTCTATTTTCTAGCTGCTGAGTGCTTCTATGCTTCTTCTTAACAAACCAGTTATCCGAGTAATGTCCATGTTTTGCACAATAGTAAGTCTCATTATCTCTCCTGTGCCAATCCTGCTCAACCTGGGATACTATTGTATGCTGGGAGGTATTGTTGGAGAACCTTGGTTAACTTTTGCAATGTGTTGTTCTGGGGGCGCTTGGGTACTTGTTGGGAAATCGCATTCGAGGTTGAATTTCCTTGATGATTTCCATAGAGTCCTATAGAGTAGGTAATTACATCTCGCTTTTCTGCTATCTTTACTATCTGGTCAAAGGAGGTTTCTGAAGTGATGTGTAGCTTCACCTCTCACTTGAGTTTAAAATCCACAGCATCGAGAAGTCTCTGCTTTGATGAATCATCCAAGATTGTTCCTGGGAGGAGGCTTTCTCTTAAGGTTTCTAGTCTGATTACTGTATCTGTAATCAGTGCTGTTTTTGCACTAGTAGTTTGCTTGACTTGTAGCTATTGTTCAAAGATGGTATCTGTAGATGTAGAAGGAAGGAAGTAGGCCTTGAATTTGTGTTTGAGTCCAGCAACTGTGCGGTCTCCTTGGGAAGCTTCATACTCTTTGAATTATGTTTATTGGCACAATCTTATAGCATGAGTACGATAATACAACACAGTCTTAAGAGTAGACTATATGCACGCTTGTATGAGGAAATTTGTTGTATGAAGGTAGATTGGTAGTAGTACTTGTCCTTAATTAACCAAATAATGTAGGTGGCAACCAGCTATTTATATAGGTGCGTATCCTCCATGTACTCAGCAACAAAATAGGAAAGAAATATAAGTGCTAACATGTTTGACCCTGAAAAAGTACCAAGGAAATCCCAATAAAATATGAATAATCTGAAGTGGTGTCCGTGAATTAAACTGAAAGATAATACATGATACATGACCGGTAAAAGCTCACTATACATGGTATGTTAACTGAGAAATCCCACACATAGAATAAGAAATATACGCATTAATCCTCAAACATTATCATGAAATATAACCAAAAATATGATATACCCTAGCTGTAGTAATGTCCTTAGTTTTCCTGAGTAAACTAGAAATAACCAAGCAGAGACATAAACAATATTACAGTAGGAAATATACATATAAAATGAATTGCAGAATTTCAACACATACTGGGTGAATTTATTGAAGTCTTTCTCTCTGCAATAGGCTCCATTTAATTGCAGGGCTTGAGGGGGATCGTCACTTGTGCTAAAACTGGCGATGTATCAATAGACTGTGTTGAACCATAAGTTGATTCTCAATGGGTCTCGATCTTTTCCTTCTCCTGTTAATATAAATAGTGTTAGCCAATTATGACAATTATTTCACTCTGGGGGAACTGACATGGCGATGGGTGCAGGGCTTGGATTGCTTGATGGTCTTGGTGGGCTCGGTAAATTATCTGGTGGAGGGCTTGGTTCTCTGGGTTCTCTTGGTAGACTGGCTGGTCTAGGTGGCGAAGCTGGAGGTGCTAGTCCTGGAATGTCCTCTGGACGAGAATCTAATTCTTATTCTGAGCTTGGTTCTTTCTTGGAATAGACTTCTTAGTGGAGCTGTTCCTGGACTTGTTCCTGGTCTTGGGTTTAGTGTGGAGCTTGGGTTTGGTCTTGGTCCACTTCTTCGCTGCTGCTGCTACTATTTATTAAAGATTGTTCAGAATCCTCAGATGGTGGAGGAGGTGGGGGTCCTGGCAGATGACTCTATGGTCTAGAGGAGGATGCTACTAATCCTCGCGTGAAGTGCCTTCTGGAATCCCTTGGATGCGAAATAGTTGCTAGCTCAGGGGTGCTGGTCTTGCCAGGAGTCCACTCAAGGCCTTCTTGGAAACAGGGAGGTGTACTAGTACTGCAGGGTCAAGGTAGGCAAAAGGTGATCAGTCCTCTGCTGAAGATCAAAGGTATACTTGAGTCTAGGTCAAAAGATTTAACCTACTCCCTAGTATCTCAAGAATCCCTAAGGGACTCAGAAGATACTATAATGATAGGAGGAGAAGTGTCTATGGATATGTCTTCAATAGATAAGGTAAAAGGTATCGAATTAATAGAGTGACTGTTCAACTTGTAGTATTAAAGATAATAGTCCTGTGAGGCTTGAGAGTCTGAATCCTTAAAGAATTGCACTCTCCTTAAATACAAAAGATTGCAGCTAGGAAAACTTAACCAAAGTAAAAGCATCCTGTCCAACAAACAGGCTAACAAAAGCATCATAATAAGGTAACCATATTCCTAAACAAAAGGTTTAAAAGCGACAGGATAGAGCTAACAAAACAAGTAATGAAATACAATCAAGTAGGGACAAGCGATCGCAAATACTATACAAATCCAGTAGGTATAGCAGGAGTATAGATATACCCAAATGGGTACAAGTAAGGAGGGGGTAATGATAAGCGAAATAAGGAAAGAATAACCAGTTAGGAAGAGACAACCAAATAGTAGCACTTATCAGTTATAATCCCAAATAAGTAATAACAAACATCACTTCAGTAGTAATAGTAGAAACATAATAGGATTCCATTACATCTTCCTTGTTTGAATTCCATTACTAATTTTGGTAGCTCTATCTGTCACTTTAAACCCTCTATTTTCGCAATATAGTTATCTTGATATGCTGCCTATGTTAGCATTTTCGTTGGCTAGAATGTTTGCACTTTTGTTAAGTTTTCCAAGCTACAATCTTTTGAATTTAAAGAGCCTGCAATCCCTTAAGGATTTGGACTCTCAAGCCTCTCAGGACTATCATCTTTAATATTGCAATTTGAGTGGTCACTCTATTAGTTCCATACATTTGTTCTTGTCTATTGAAGACCTATCCATTGATGCTTCTCCCCCTCTCCTGATAGTATCTTCTGAGTAGCTTTAGGATTCTCGAGATATTTGAGATTATGTTACTTTAGTCTTTAGGCAAATTAAGGGTGCTTCCTAATGCAATACACTATTGCAGCAGATACATCAAACAAAAGAGAGCCCAATCCGGTATGTAAGCATGCCACAAATCCAAATTGCCGTACAAGGCTACTCTCATGATTACAACCTTAATCTCTATGTAACTCCTTCCTAGGTGTATCAGGCACCAAGAGGGATGTGTTTCGGTAAGGTAAAATGATAGCAACTCAGGTCCCAAACTGTAGGCTCTTCAGGTGAGTCTTAATACTGAGATCTCGATAAGTTATTTAACAGCCGTCAAATATCTAAATCCCCAGCCTTGCTAAGTCCTAGACTTACTTGCTGTGGTTTCCTGTAAACTGCAAAGAAGTAACTGCTCAATCAAGTATATTGAAACTCCGTCTTTTGCAGTCTGCCCTGTTTAAGCTCCAGAGGGGCAGTCTTAAATCAATCATCTTGTATTTCCAATGCTTTCCATATCCTTCCATTTTGATTTCCAATCAACATATATAACCAAGCTCTGCTTGTAAAGTCCTCCAATAAAATATATGCCTCATGTACCTAAACTCTATAGCAAATACAACATGTATTATCCTGTTACATAAAACCAAATATAAAACATATCATGTATCCGCCTGATACATGACACCCAAGATAAAATAAACTAATTATCTAACGATACTTGAAACCAATTATAAAACAAACTAAGTATCAAACGACACTTGAAACCAATCATAAAACAAACTAAGTATCAAGCGATACTTGAAACCAATCATAAAATAAACTAAGTATCAAACAATTCTTGAAACCAATCATAAAGTAAACTAACCCCTTAATAGCCCTGATAGTTTCCGTTAGCCTTGTCAGCCTTAATATTAGTAACCAATACTGGTTAAACCCTAAAAATAAAACAACAGTGTCTAAAAACAAAACCAAAAACAATCGCCCCAATCATTTAAACCAAATCAAAATCAAGTCTTGATAACCTCGCCATAATCTGAGGCTCCAAAGTCGTCATAGTCGCTCTCCAAATAGGGTTTCTAAAATCTATCGTCTACCTTTCCTTCATCAGCAAACTCACCATATACTGGTGTCATAGGTATGAATCCGATATAGATATATCCTATAATGATAGAAAACTCCTCACCTGGATAGTTATCTGTCCACCATTCCTGCACAAAGTTATAGCGTTTTCATATCCCGCAACAGCCTCTCACCTGTTCTCAGACTCTGCATAACCTTTCCTCTTAATATGGAACTAGTTTCATACACAGTGCTAGCGTTGATCCAACACTTGTTCAACATCTCATTCCTGTACTTCGTCAACATGGATGGGCTGTGGTTTCGCTAAGGCCCTGCCAGGGAACCTATTATCATCGTTCTCTATGATTCCCTTAACCGTAGAGCAATGAGATACTCCTTCCTTGCATCAGTAAAAACTAGCATCCATCTTGACTTTGTAGTTCTGTGTGTAGGAATCATATTCCAATACCTCAAAGGGTCCTCGCAATCTGGGTTCCAGCTTCTTGCTTCTGCCAGAGTCTCTAATGAATTGGTCTCCCCAGACCAACAATCGTTCGCCCACATCGATAGGTTTGGGGGTGGTTCTTCCCCTTGCTTCCATCCTGGTACTCCACAATCTCGCCATTTTGACAAATTGATAGTCCTGATTTAGCAATTCCTGGTGTCCTTTTAGGAAGTCAAGGGAGGCAGGCACCTGGGTGTTTCTGACTCTGATAGACGACAGCATAGGGTAATCTCCTCCATACACTACTTTGAATGGTGATATGTTAAGGACATCAAAAGGTCCTGCATTCTCGTTGTCTGCTAACTTAGGAAGCGCAAGTAAGGAGTTGTTCTGGCCCTAGTTAACAACATTGCTTAAGGCAGTCTTAAGTTATCTAATCTTTCACTCAACCTGGCCCTTAGTCTCCTGCAGTACAGGGACTGCATAGATGTACTCGATTCCCAAAGACTTCCTGTTTTGGACCTAAAATCATATTGTAAATCATGAGTCAGCGTTGCTGATAATCGAAAATAGTACTCCATGTGACGTGATAATATAGTGTCGGAGGATGGTGAGGGTCTCCATTTCTTGTCTTTTTGAATGTATAGGAATAAACCAAGGGAATCCAACCGCTTGATCAACAACTACTAGTACTGTGTTCTACTTGTTGTTTCCAGACTTGTTGAATTGTCCTGCAAAGTGGATAGAGTAGGCAGTGAATATTGTGGTGGGTACTGGCATAGTGTAACAGGCGCTAGCCTGTATGACCGTTTATACAATAGAGGCTATGCGGTAGCCTGCTATCGCTTTGGTGTCTAAGGGAGACCTGCTGAGAGGCAAAGACAAGGGGAGTATAATAGAATGGTTAATAGAGCAAAGAGGAACAATAGGATCACTGTTCAACCAAGTGTATTCACTGTCTACGCATCTGTCTGAAGTCTGATGTCTCCTGCTAGCTAGGAGAGTACTCTTAAATACATGAAATCTTTCCTGCAATAGCTGAGGCTCTGGAAACCCGCAGCCACTATCATTACCGGTGAGTCTACAGCTACCAAAATCCTGTGGCCCTGCCGGAGTCCTGGAAAGCCTGGGGCTTTCCCACAACACTGCCTCTATCATACCGCCAGTATACATGACCTGTTCCTTCCCTTGGAACTCCTGGGGCACAATCCTGCTGATCCTCCAAAGCATACAATAAGCCGAGCGCCGGTATCTAGAGATTCTAGTTGGGAAATCAAATACAAAAGAAATCAAATCAAATGAATGTAATTTGACAAAGGAAAGGCTAACGAGAGTGGGAATAGAGGTACGGAAACATGTACACATGTTACATTCCCCAAATTTGAACAAAACTTATCTTCTCCTCAGGCCAAAAGCCTCATCGCCACTCTCCCAAGGCCAGAGCATAGAATCATCAACAGTGTTGAAGTAGGTATCATTTATGCTTGCAGAATCGTATTCCTCATCATTATAGCGCTGCCAGAAATCGCCAGGTACTATAGTTCTAGGACAAGAGATTGTAGAGACTTCCATAGGCTCCCAAGAGTTCCTGACATAGTGTGAGGTGATCTTAGGCATCGGTTCTGTGCTGTGGTTTTCAATCCAGGATTCCGCTATGATTTCTATTGAGTTCTCCAGGATCTCAATAGGTTCCCAAGAGTCATCTGTTCTTTCATACCCTTTCCAGTGTACCAGGAACACGACTCTGTTTTCCTGTAGGCGATAATCCAGTATCTCCTCTGCTTCCCATTCCTCTGAATTGTTAATGAGTATAGGGGCTAGCCTCTTCATTCTCCAGGATGCAAATCTATTGGGATCGTTCTCATGGTATTACTTGAGGCATGAGATGTGAAAGTATGGCTTCTGGCATTCCATTCTCTTAGGCAATTCAAGCTTTTAGTTATCGCAACTCGACTCATGCTCTAGGACCTTAAGGGTCCAATACAGCAAGGCTCAAGCTTCTTGGATCGTCTAGGGGCAGAGGTGTAAGGGCGTCCTCTAACTAGAACTCTGGTACCAATGTTGAATAGACTTCGATTGGGGTTCCTCTTTTTATCTGCTGGCAGAGTCTGCAGGAATGTGACATGCTTTCTGGCCATATCAACTTCCATCCTGGTAGCTGCATGGGCATTCAAGATCTCGTGCACTGCTAGTACTTTGTTGGCTGATCTGAGGACAGGATTGAAGAGTTTCCAAGGGCGTCTATAGAGTGCTTGGTAAAGAAATATTCCTAAGGATTCATGGGGGGCGCCATTCATGGCTGCTGCTATCGCTGCGAGGGATTTAGATTAGTTGTTCTGTCTTTTGTTGATGAAGTTCCTTATCATCTGTTTAAGGCTGCGAATCCGGCGCTCTACCTGGGCATTGTTTTGGTGGTGGTATTAAGTTGCCATCCAGACCTGGATTCCCATTCACTTCATCATCTGAGACCAGAACTTAGAGGTAAAGCAGGAGTCTTGGTCCAGTACTATGCTTAGGGGATGTCCATGAACATCAAATTCCGCCTTCTGGAGCTTGCTGAATACCTTTTCGGAGGTTGCAGAGTGCTGAAGTGGTATAAGATGAGTGTAGAAGGTAAAGAGATCGATAATAACCATGATAGTTGTATAGTTATTTGATTTGTTGAAGGGGTTAGCGAAATCGATGGCAAGGGATTGGTAGGCTTCGTCAGGTGCTGGCAGAGTTAAGGATCTCCCTGCCGGAAGTGTACTGGGTTCCTTGTTGATCTGGCATTGATCACAAGAGCGGCAGTAGACTGTAAAGTCCTGGCGCATCTGAGGCCACCAGAAGAAACAAGCGGCGTGCTTATAAGACTTGTGAGCTGAGAAATGTCTTAGGCCTTTATGAACTGTTTTAAGGATGAAATCCAGAAGGGATACTCCCCATTCTAACGGTTACATGGGAATATAGATGTTAGAATAGCCACTGGTATTGTTAGCTATAAAGAGGCCATCCTGGATTGAATAGTGTAGTTTATCAGTGGTCTCCAGGACTTGCCAGCAAAGAGGGTCATTCTGGGGAGCTTCAATGACAGCTGAGCGGAATTTTCCCATGAGGGAAGAATGGAGGGTACCAAGAAAGGTCTGGGCCTTATCAGTTTCTGTACAATTCCAGAATGCTTCAGGATCACTATAGAGGGGTCTAGAAGCTGGCGAAGCTCGTGAAGCTGGAGGTGGGAAGGCTGGAATTAACATATCTGCAAGTCTGAGGTATTTGTATCCTGGTGAGGGTAGGGACAAAGAGCTATCATTTGATGAAGGGGGGCTACTGTCCACTCAGGTATCTGATATTGCTTTCGCTTTCTCTGCCTGCTTTCGCTTTTCTGGGTCCTTAGGGAAATATCCATTAGTTTACTTGCTGTCTCTGTGTGTAAGGCACTGGTTATCATAGCAGGCAGTCCAAGAGAGCGCTGAATGGCTTCGTTACTCTCTAGTCTGGTAAAGGTTCAAGGTAGCTTTGTCTCCCCAAGAATTGCCTGCCTGGATACTGCTATCATTGCTGCTAGCACTATTCTTGCGCTTTTTGGAGCGAGTAACTCTATTGGGTGCTATCTCTTTGCTTGCTAGGTAGTCTGGGGAGGAGCGATAGATAGATTCGCACGTAGTGAGGGATGGTGAGTGCTGTGTTTCTTCAATAGTTTCCATTTCACTGTCGGAATCTAGGCTATAGTATAAGGAAGAAGTGTAGTTGGTTTGAATATGATTGGAGTTGTGGTTCTGGAGATCTGAAATTTCGGAGGTGGGGTCCTGTAGTATTATATCTTCAGGCCCTGAATTGGTTTCATGAACTCTGGATAGATAGTCTACCAGAAAAGTTCGAAGCTCCAGCCATTTATTCTATTTGAAAATCAAAGTGGCTAAGATGCATTATCCATCTCTGCTGCCACTCACTGAGATTCTTCTGTGTCATGAGCTTGGTAAGACTCTCATCGTCGGTAACCATGGTGAACTTTGTGTGGGACAACAGGTGGGCGAAGGCTTGTACAGCCTCAACTATTGCAGGCGCTTCCTCTTGGTGGGTGGGGTAGTTACTCTGACAGGCTGACATTTTCCTGGAATGGAATGCTGCCAGTCTGGCTGTATCTCTGGTTGGTCCTTGGCCTATCCAAGCGCCACTGCCTGTAGGAGATGCATCAGTGAATAGCCAGATTGGTTCTGGGTTGGTATAGTCAATAGGTTTAAGAACTTGATGATTTTTAGCCCCCTTTTTCACTGCTTGAAAGGCTGCTTCCTGCAAGTCTGTCCATATCTATTCAACATCGCCAGTAAGCTCTGGCAGTGGTGCAGTTATGGTGGCGATGTGTGGGAGGAACTGGGAGATATAATTAACTATCCCACTAATGCGCTGAAGTTCCTTTCTATTCTGAGGTCTTGTCCAGTCCTCAACGCTTCTGATCTTCACTACTGCTGGGTGAATGCCTTTTGCATCCGTAAGGTGACCTAGGATATCAAGCTTTTGTGCAAAGAAAACATTCTTCTTTGTGTTGGCATATAGCTGCGCTTTTTCCAGCTTATTGCAAATAGCCTTGATATGCTTGATATGGTCTTGATGTGTATCGCTATATATCAGGAAATCGTCAATGTATACCCATACAAAGACTCCTAACTCTTCTGATAGTATAACTTACATGACTCCCATAAAGGTTCCTGGCGCATTTGTGTCTCCTTGCAGCATTACTTTGCAGGCGAAGCCTCCACAGGGTTTCTTGATAGTGTTATACTTCTCATTCTCAGGCTCAACCCTGGTCTGAAAGTAGGTATCACTGAGGTCTATCTAGCTTCTGAATTTGGCTCTGCCTACAGTGTTGAGTATGAGCTGCTGATTAGGGCTTGGGGCTTCGTCCTTCTTAGTGTTCTTATTCCTATAGCGAAGGTCCACTAATGGTCTATTCCTGCCATCAGGTTTCCCTTGAATGAACATGCTGGCGCCTCCTTGAGTTTGTGATCTGTAGAGTATGACAGCCCTGATTTGCTTCTCGATCCATTCCTTGAATTTGGGGATCAATTTTTCTGGGGTCTTAAAGGTTGGCATCTTGACATAAAGGTCTGGGTCCTTAATCATGATCTGGTGGTTAACGCGCCGTAATAGTAGTACGGTTTCAGGTATTTCTGTGACAAAAACCTTAGGGAACATCTTGAGGAAATCAGGTATGTCTTTTTGTTTAGCCATCGCTAGGCGCGGCTGGGTGCTGTTCCCATTGCAGTTTACTCTGACTTTATGGTCAGGGAAGTAGACGGTATTTTTCCGGCAGTCTATGACTTCTCCAAAGCATATGAGGTTATCCATACTTAGTAGGATATCATAATCAGATGCTAGAGTGATGCTCATGTGTACCTTGGGTACCTTCATGCTTCCAATTTCAATATCTGTGATGCAGGTGTGATTGCTGCTTGATCTGGATCCTTTGACAGCCATTTTGAGTATTGTAGGCGTCTTCTTATTGGTATAAGAGATATTGTTTGTTGTAACAAAGCGATTGCTGATTAGGGTACTGCAAATGGTTCCAGTGTCTGCTAGGACCCTGGCATGTTTCATGTTGACTAAAATTGTGAATTCTAATGCTTGGAATGGCCTGGCCGCTTTCTTTCAGGCGCCAACAGTAGTCTTGTAGGTTATGATAGTATTCCTTCCATCCAACTCTTCAGTGTCATTGCTCTCTGCCTCATAGTTCTCTTCATCGCTATCGGGGGTGTCCTCAGTGACTGTGATATGATTGGACTTGATTTCGTTCTTTGGACAATCATTTACCATATATCCTGCTTCTCCACAGTAGTAACAGGCACCTTCTCTCTTACGTTGATCCATTTCAGGCTTGCTTGGCTTCTTATGCTTGGGAGGGGTCGATTTTCATGCTGGAGCTTTGCCTTTTCCTGCTGACTTATAGCTGGTTTGTTGTGAAGAGTTCTTAGCTTTGTTTGTCTTATTTCCGGAGGTGCTGGAGGAGCTGCCACTACTCCCATAGGCTCTTGTCTTGAACATTGTTGCATCATATCTCACTGCCAGTTGGACAACTTGATTCCAGGTATCAGCATCTCTTATCTGTAGTTCCACATTTCTTCTGAGCCTGGGATCCATGGCATCCAAAAAGTGTTGTCTTTGTGCATAGTCTGATATTGAGTCTCTAGGCAGTGTTCCTCTTAGGTCGTCTAGTTCTCGAGCAATCTTAGAAATTCTCGCTGGCTTCCCTCCTGAGGACTGTTGTATCTTCTGCCATTTGAGGTACAGGTTATCTGTATTGGTTGATGCTTCAAAAAGCTGCTTAAAGCGATTCTGAAATTCTTGGAGGGAGGGTTGGTTGTCTTCAAACTCATCCATGAGGTTGAGGTATGCACTATGTGCTTGCTTTTCTGTATAGGCGCCATAGTAGTCCACTACAACCTCATTGTCATCAAGGACATCATACTTAGATAAGTACTTCTTAACCTCCCTAAAACAGCCCTTGAGCTTGTCTGGTAGTATATCTTCGCCTTCTCCACTTTACTAGGATAGTTGTGAAAGCGTGATCTTTGGTTTCCTGGGTTGTTCTGGGGCTAAACCATCGTCCTAAATTGATGGTGGAGGTACAGGCGGGTATCTGGGAGTTTCTAGTTCTTTCCCTTTTCCCTGATGTACTGGTGGTGGTCTAGAGGGTCCTGGGGAGTCTGTAAATCCACCAGGTTGTGTCTCGCTTCTTTATAGTACTGCAGAGTGTAGTAGGGTTCCAAAGACAGTTTCCAAGATACTACTGGTTCTTGGTCTCGATTCCTGAGCTGTCTCTGTTCTCTGGCTTTCCCTTTGGACGATTTGCTCTGCTGTAATGTCCTCTTCAGAGTCTGTATCAAGGTCTCCTGGTTGTAGGAAACTTTGTCTAAGTATAGGTGTATCGTTACCTTCTCCTTCTGGGTCTGTGTCTGGGTTATTCCCAAGTCTGCTGGGAGGTCTGAATATCCTTCCAGACCTAGTCGTCTGACTTCTTCTGTCTGTAATAATGAATGTAGCACCTGAGTTGGGAGTCTCTCCCTGCCGCTCCTGCTTCTAACTAGTTATCAAGAAAAGGGAATGGTGATCAATCCTACATACTGTTCTCAATCCTGAGCACCAGATATCACCTGCTAAGGCGAAAAAAGATATAACAGGCGCTAGCCTGTGTGAACGTTTATACAATAGAGCCTAAGATGTAGCCTGCTATCGCTTTGGTGTCTAAGGGAGACCTGCTGAGAGGCGAGGACAAGGGGAGTACAATTGAATAGTTTATAGAGCGAAGGGGAACAATAAGATCGCCGTTCAACCAAGGGTATTAACTGTCTAGCATCTGTCTGAAGTCTGATGTCTCCTGCTAGCTAGGAGACAACTCTTAAATACATGAAATCTTTCCTGCAAGAGCTGAGGCTCTGGAAACCCGCAGCCACTATCATTGCCTGTGAGTGTACAGCTACTAGAATCCTGTGGCCCTGCCGGAGTCCTGGAAAGCCTGGGGCCTTCCCACAACACTACCTCTATTATACCGCTGGTATACATGACCTGTTCCTTCCCTTGGAACTCCGGGGCCACAATCCTTGTGATCCTCCAAAGCATACAGTAATCAGGAAGCCGGAGTCAAGAGCTTCCGGTAGGGAAATCACATACAAAAGAAATCAAATCAAATGAATATAATCTGACAAAGGAAAGGCTAACGAGAGTGGGAATAGAGGTACCGGAACATGTACACATGTTACTTATAGACTGTGCCTCTCCTTCGGGTAGCTATTGCGCTCCTTATAGGCATAAATTGCATTAGCCAACATAATCTAGAAAATCTTTCCCATCTTGGGCCAGAATATGTATTCAGTAGTATAGCTTAGGTTCCTATCTGCGCTGTGATGTCCATTGTTGTGAATCTCATCAATAACAATCTCCCTGAGCGTCATCCCATTCACTGCATGTTCCTTACATATGTATAGGCAATCTCGATGACCCCTGGTCGTTGCATACATCAGTCCATTCCCGATCCTGTAGTGGAATAGCTTGCCACCTCTCCCAGTGTTGCTTGCATCAGAATCTTGCTTTTACAGGTCATCGTTCCTGTATGCTTCCACTATCTGTCTTCTTCACTGGCTACTCATCTCTGCCACCACTACTGCTGTATCCTCTTCATCCTGTAAATGCTCCAGGGGTGGTACTTCCGTCTCCTCATCCTCATCGAGCTTGTAGAGGGTGCACTGGTGGTGAGGGAGGGTAGGTGGTTCGATGACTGGTATAAGCCTTGGTTTGCTGTATGCCGAATTGGACTTGAAGGGCCGCTTAGTCTCTGTGCCTTGCTGGTAGTAAGGACTCTCCTAGTCCTGGTATTCAGAACTCATGTCTCCTAGTTGCTTGTTCAAACGTCACCTGACTGCATCCAGGTACAGTTTTGGCTGTAGGGGTAGGAAGATGCCATTTCTTTCTTCGTAGGTAGAGACAAGTTCTGGTAGAACGATATTGTCTCTAAGCTTCTGTTCCTGATGGATCATACACTGCTGATCGTAGCATGCACTCCTGTGCATGGCAATATAGTTTCTATCATCATCGCTAATCTCTATGGTGACTCTGTCTCCCCAATCGTTTCCTGCCCTTATAGAACAATCAGAGCTATCAGATAGAAGTGGTTCTTCAATAGAAAGTAGTTCAAGGCACGACATATTTCAGGAAGTGAAAGTTTTGTTGTTGGAGTTTGAACCTTCTTCTTTGGTAGGGTTTAGAGCATAGTTTAGGTCTGGATCAAATGCTTATAAAGATGGGAAAGAGTGTCAGCTAAATTGTTTCCCTTCCCAGGTCTATAACATATCTTTGCCTTGTATTTTGCAAAATGGGTGTGCCACCTCAACTGCTTCCGTTAGGGGTTTTTGGCTGTCTCTAGGTACACCAATAGTTGGTGCTCAGTTATGATCGTAAATTCATGCCCTGCAAGAATATGATCAAAGGAGGTTCTGGCATCTATATATGCAAGTTCCTCCTTATCGATAGTTCCTGTATTCATCAGTGAGTGGTCGAATTCCCTGCTGTATAATGCTGCAGGTCACTCTGTTTCAGGTGTGAATCCTTGTCCTCCCCAAACTCTTACCACTGAGTATAAGGCATCAGTAATGAGCCATATCTTTTGTCCTGGGGTGTGGTTAATTGGCCTTAAAACCTGGTTCAGTTTGGCGATCTCCTTCACTTTCTCGATGCAATAATCATGTGTTGGTATCTAGACAAACTCCTTATTTCCCGTAAGTTCAGTCAAGGGTGCTGTGATAATGGTGATATGTGGTAGGAATTGGCTAATGTAGTTTACCAATCGTCGGAACTCCTAAGCTGCTTCTAATTCCTCAGTTTTTCCCACTCCTCAATCCTGCTCATCTTTTCGAAGGATCCTCTGAGCCACTTATAGTCAATGACGTTACCTAATACTTGTAATTCCTTAGTGAGAAGTCCGGCTTCTTTCTACTCGCAAAGAACTTCGTATTTTTAAAACTTGTCACAGACTGCTTTTGTGTGCTTCTAGTGGTCGGACTCTGTATCAGAGAATATGTGTATATCGTTGAGGTACACCCACACACATTCTCCTAAGTAGTCGGCGAGTAAGTCTGACATAATCCTCATAAATATTCCTTGAATATTCATGTATCCTTTTAATATAACTTTGCTTACGAAACT
Organism: Tuber calosporum; assembly: GCA_003316355.1. Lineage (NCBI taxonomy): Eukaryota > Fungi > Ascomycota > Pezizomycetes > Pezizales > Tuberaceae > Tuber > Tuber calosporum. The sequence goes on from QFET01001984.1 coordinate 57,145, forward strand.
ACCGCTTAATGCTTTGAACCTATTTTATTTGACATTGTCTAGGTGAACTCTAGTCTGAAAATAGGCATCGCTGAGGTCGATCTTGCTTCTGTATCGTACCCTCCCTAATACATTAATTATGCTCCTTTGGTTCGGAATCGGTTCATCATCCTTCTGAGTATTGTCATTTCACCCTGTAAGGTCCTCTAGACATCTGATCCTGCCATCAATCATCCTTTGGACTGATACAAACATAGGTTCTGCTCCTGGTACTTCTTCTCTTTTAATGACTCCTTCTAGCTGATTCTGGTCCATCTTTGCTTTGAGTCGAATCTCGCCCTTTTCTACTACTGGGTATATTGGCATCATCTTCAGATTCTCCGAATTCTTCAATCAGATTCTGTGGTTAATCTTCCTTAAAGGTGGTAACCTTTCCCGAATCGGATCTGGGAATTCTACTTTTATTGTTCCATTATCTCTTATTTGCTTGTCACAGCTGCTCAAATTCTGGCACTTATTGGTGTGTGGTTGACCAATATCTTATGGTCAGGAGAGTAAATCCTCAGCTTTCCACTTTCGACTGATGCTTTGTTTCGCGATAGGAATGTCATTCCAATCAAGGCATCGTACTTGCCTAAGTTCCCAACAATCATTCTATTGCCAGTAGTTTTCATATTCACAATGGCTATGCTGACCTTGCATTCTTTCGGGGATTCTGATCGTGACCCTTTCATAACCACATGAGTGGTTGCAGGAGTTGCCATTTCAGTACATGGAATTCCATGTTTGGTGACACAGGTTGCGCTCAATAGGTCTGTTCCTATGGTTCCAGTAACAAATAGGACTCTCACTTATTTGCCATCAATCAGGATCGTTCCTTCCAATACTGTTGCATGATCATCACCCTTAGCTAGTGTATTTGTGCTGATGCATTGATCTCAACTTCTAGTACTTTGACATGAAGTTCATCTTTGCTGCTGGCTTCTTCAACTCGATTCGATTATGTTTCCTTCTCGGGTGTCTTTCCTTTGCCTTTGTCACTTTTGTTGGGACAATCCTTTGTCATCTGTTGTTTACCGCCTCAGGTAAAGCATGTTCCATTTTCTCTTGGAGTCTTTCTTTTGCTTGATTCCTTTATCTTCTATTGAGGTTTGTTGTCCTCCTTGGAGTTGTCTTCCTTGTATTGATCCTCCTACTTATCCTTTCCATAGACTCCGGTCTCGTGGAGGATTACATCGACTCTCTCTGCATAAACTATTGTTTTCTACATTGTTGTACTTGAATCGTAACAGGTTTCGACGTCCTGCCTTGGTCTAGTATGCATGCATCGGATAAGCTTTTAGATGAAAGCATATTCAGAAATGGTGCCTTCTAGTGATGGTGATCGGTATATCAACAGGTCTGTTGCCACCCTAGTGATGTGCTGCACCTTCCCATTCTTGACTTACTCAATGTTGTGGAATCATTGGTCAAGGTTATCCTTGTGCCTGGATGACTGGAATCGTTCTCTTAACTAATCAATAAGCTGATCTCTGGTCAAGTTTTCCTAATAGCTTTCTGTCGCCTGGAAAGCTACTTCCTGAGCTCTCACTTCTGTGTGTAGTATCCAATAGTTTCCCGATCCGTGTGTTTTGGAGTTTACTCGATATAGTCTTTGGTATAACTAGACTGACTGTTACGACCGATCAAACGCTTCTTGCTTAAGTTCCTGTCCTTCACCACTGAACCTCTTTGGTGTAGGAACCTTGATGCTAAGAATTGCTGTAGTTGCAGGTGATGGCTCCCAAGCCACTAGCGCATTACTAGGTCCTGGATTCGACATGTCGTCAGAACCACTAGAGCTATCGGAGCTCTCCTTACTCTCTGGCCTGCTTGGATCGTCCTTGGGTGCTGCTGCTTGGTTTCCCTTGAATCTCTGTAGTGTACCAGCGAACTCTCCTGGAGTTCTCGCTTTCTCTTTGGCTAGTTCCTTTGCCAATTCATATAGCACTTGCTTTGCTTGGTCTCGTGATAACTGTCTTCCTGCCTCATCTATTTTGACACTGGATACCGTTGATTGTTCGCCTTTGGTGCTCTGACTGCCATTCTTTTTAGTAAGTTTCTGTTGCAGAATCTGCTTACCTGACCTCGTCTGAAATCTCTTGTCACCTACCCTGGGCAACTACTTGCAAGCCTGAGGTTTCCTAACCTCTGCCTGCTTCTCCCTCAACTACTTGTTGAAGTTAAAAAAGTGTAACGCCACCCTGAGTGTATCAGTCACCAAGAGGAATGTGTATCGGTAAGGTATAACTATAGTAACTTAGATCCCAAACTGTCAGGCCTTCAGGTGAGTATTACTACCAAAGATCTCGATAAGTTGTTTAACAGCTGTCGATTACTATATCGCTCGCTTCGCTAAGTCCTTGACTTACTAGCTGTAGTATCGTGCGAACTGAAAAGAAGTAACTGCTCAACTAAGTATATTGAAAACTCTGTCTGTCGAAGTCTGCCCTGTCTAAGCTCCAGAGGTGCCATTTTACATATATGATTTCGCTTTTTCCAAAGCTTCCATATCCTTCCATTTGATTTCCAATCAACGGATATAACCAGGCTCCGCGTGTAAAGTCCTCCAATAAAACAAATGCCTCATTCACCTAAACGGTACTGCAAACAAAATATGCATCATCCCAATACACGAAACAAAATATAAAACATAATTGGTGTCAGCCTGATACATGAAACCTAATATAAAACAAACTAAGTATCAAACGATACTTGAAACTAATCATAAAATAAACTAACCCCTTACTAGCCCTACTAGTTTCAGTTAGCCTTGTCAGCCTTTACTATAGTAACCAATACCGGTTACAGTTATTGGGACATGGTTAAGGCTTGTCAGTGGGAAGGTGACACCCCATGAGCTAACAATGGTGGCGATTGAGGGAATCGCACAGGTAAGGTCCAAGGCTCCTGGTCTTGTTGTGCCGTCAAATGGAAACCTTGTGAATACAACTGGTGTGTTTAGAAGGGAATAGCCTAGCTCAGAGGCCAGGTTAAAATAAGGGAAGGATAGGTTAAATTCATTATCTTAAAGGACCTGAATAGGGTCAGAGAGGGCATAGTGATGTTAAGGTCCCCACTAGTAGGGTAGGGAAGGTATGTTCCCGAAACAAGGAGGGAGGGGTGATTGTGCTGAGGTTGGACAACCGTCCAGTGATAGAGTATGCATTGTAAAGATGAAAGACCCTTTAAGTCAAATTATACAAGCATGAGGGTGAGTGAATATCAATCGCCATAAGATCCAGTCAGTCAAAAAAAACTGCCACTAAAGCAAAAACTTGCACGAAACCAAGGAGAGCATAAATGGCAACCCTTGGTTTGGCACCATTAGTAGTAGGTGGAGTAAACGATTTATAAGAGGAAAATATTAGTAGGCGCCCTTTGAAGTCTGGTGGGTGTTGCAGGGCAACCAACTGTGGGGGGTTGGCATAGCCTTGAGGCTATTGAATACTGTAAGATATACATTCCTGCTTCCAAGGCAGTTGTGCTGAATGAGACTGAGGGTATTGCCTGCCGCTGTGTCAGGAAAGGGGAGTCCAGTGTGGAGCTCATTGGTAGGGAAAGCCTGATGGGCCATAAGGGAGTAGAGAATTGGAAAGCCAGGTGGGGACTAGTGCAATAGACTTGGAGCGAGGATCGGCCGAGGTATCAGTCTGTGGGATTGTCTGGCAGGGGGTGGTGAGCTCCATGGCGGTAGTGGTGTGGGAAGGGGTCATAGGTGGGTTATACAGTAGGAGTGTGTCTTGATCCATGTTGTCATTAGATGCATGGGCATCCTCTGGCCCAGAGGGGAAGTCATCATTGATGGGGTGAAGGTGGCGTGAAGGGCAGAAACGGTCTGTTGCAGGATGGGGTGCTGCACAACTAGAGCACATCAGGGGGGAGGCAGGACAGCACCCAGTAACTGAATTTTGAGTTTACGTCTCTGGGTCATGTGGGATTAAGGCAGCACTGGGCCACTCAGGTATATGACCGGGCACTAAGCTGGCAGGTTGGATTAGTTGCCTTCCACATGGGGAAGGGGTGGCCATGGAGCCAGCACTTCCAGCATTGCATATATTTCCCAGAGGAGTTGGCCTTTTCCACCCTACGCAGTCAGGAGAAGAAGCAGATACTGGAGCCATGCCTGTTGACATCGGCAAAGGCACCACTGACCTCTACGGATGTAGTTGTCTTTGTGGCCCGAATGTCAGGTTCAGTTTGGAGGAAGCATGCTGAGCAGATTGCAACGGCAGATGCATTGTGAACTGACTAGGAGGGGGTAGGAAAGATGGCAGCTTGGTCCTCTGTGAGGTAGGCTGTAGGTAGGCTATGGATAGATACATTGAATCTCATTCGTGGTGTTGCAGAACGGGCGGTACAGGTTGCTTCCGACAGAGAAAGCATGGTTAAGGCTGTTAGTCACAGCTTCATTATAGGGTAAGTAGGCAGTGGAGGAGGTGTGTGTGTTGGTCCCCAAGAGGGTGAGTAAGCCTTGGGGATTGACCCGGGTAGAGAAGGAGAGAGGGAACTGGCAGGTAGCTTGCTGGAGGACAGCAGCAATTAGGTCAGGGGTGGTGGCGGTTATTCGGTCAGCTTCCGCATGAGGGGCATTGGAGGTGCAAGGGGTGAACAATGTGTTCTCTGCAGTAAGCAACAGTACAGGCTCTCGAGACTAAGAGCTGCTGTCATTGGACACTGCGACTTGTGCCAGTGTTGCGGGTTTCTTTCCTTTGCTTTTGGCTTTGGGTGAAGAGGAGGGGCTCTCTGCAACTGTAGTATAGGACTTGGTAACGGGTCGGCATTGGGTATGGGCGGGTTGGGTGTTGGAGGATCAGCAGGGAGAGCAAAACTCAGTTAGGTGAGGATATTTGCCAGTACTGTACTCTTGTGCTTCCCAGGTGCGTGGGTGACTGACAGCATACGCAGCAGGGTTGTCACACCACTGTCTTTCAATAATGTCATAGCCGGGGAGGTCAGGGTCAGGGCCTTGATCTGCTTCATGTGCAGATGGGTGTTCAGTGTTGGGAAGAGACCTGGGTCCTGCAGGAAGGGGGCAAAGTGGGACCAGAGAAGGAGCAAGTGGTTGTCTGGCAGTGGCTCCTAGCATGACACATAGGGAGATGTCTCTAATTGTGGCCTCCAAAGCTGCAATAGCGGGGGGCTCTGGTTGAGGCTGGGGCAGGGTTAGAGATGCCAGAGGAGATCTCATCTATCTCAGTGGTCAGAGTTGCAAGTCCGCTAACAACCTCCTTGATTCCAGAGAGGGTTGTGCATGGTAGTGGGATGATGGTTGCCTTCTCATCGGAAGAGTTGTGGAATAAGAGTGGTCAGAAGTGGGAAAGGACTCAGGGGAGAGGCTAAACTGGGTGACTATGGCATCCAGGAGGTTTTGGGTAGCAATCAGGTGGTCAAGGAGGGGGCCAGGTGTGCTGGCGCCAGTGGAGTGGGTTGAGTAGAGGACTGTGCAGTGCTGAGTGTGCGTGCCTTACCTGGAGGGGCTAGGAGAACTGCAGGCTATCACTGTTACACTCGGAGTCAGACTGTGTTGCTAAAGAGTGAACCTTAAGTCAAGGCCAGGATTTGGTGTGTCATGGCTATTGCCACACAAAAAGCGAACCTTTGATTGGCCAGAAAGGGCAAGAATTTCAAGCGATAGGAAAAATAGAGGGCGTGGAGCATCAACTTTTACTATAGGGTTTTTTTTTTTATTATTTTGATTATCTCATATATTCACTGAAAACATACAGGAACCTGCATGGAGCGCTAGCTATGGCATAAACGAAATATTAATTGCAAAGGTGCAAAACAAAAGAAATAACCGCACAAGTTCTCCCATAGTGATGACTATAACTTCATCGAGCCCAACAATGGCGACTAATTCAAAAAGTATAGAAGAAAATGATACCAAAAGAAATCATAACCGAAAGGAAAGATATAGCAGGAAAAACAAACCATTCAGTCTGAGTCATAGTCGGAGGAGGAGGAGGCAGCAGTAGCAAAGATCCCTGGCATGGTGGGTGGGTGGTTCGTGCGAGTAGCGCGGATATATGAGGCAAGACCAAGGATCATGTCCAGGTCGGCCCAAAGTGGAGAGCCATGGTCCATCGTAGACAGCTTCGGAAGGTAAAGCTCGCGTTCTCGGGACTTGGAAGGGTAGTGGAGAATTGCATGCTCGAAGGTTTCGTCCTCAGAGTCGCAGGAGGGGCAAGTGGGAGAGCGATCGGCATCGTTCCATGAGGGTTGCGCAGCAAGATAACTCTTGCCAGCGTGCATTTGGTGGATTCGCCCAGCTGTGAAGCGGTCGAGGCACATGAAGGCATGTGGGTGTAGGGAAGGCTTTTACTGGTAGTAAGGAGGGGGTGGGGACAGGAGTGTCTAATCAGTGAGGAGGCAATATCTGCACTCCTCCTTCATCAATTTGTAGGAGACAGCACCTGGGATCGGAGGAGGGGGGTCTAAAACAGTGCCTGGTAGGAGGTGGGAGTTTATCTATAGGAGATGGAAACCGTCCGGTGCCATCTTGACCAAGAGGTAGCACATTCCATTGATTGGGAGGTGAGAGCGGTCGGCGGGTATAGGACTTGGTTGGTTCCAGCGAAGGGGGATGTAGTTGGCTCTGAGGCCACGAAGGAGGTGGCGGGAGGAGTCCAATGCCCTAAAATTGGAGTAGGATGGAAAAGATTGGGGCAGCCGGGCTGCGGCTAGGTTAATCTCCGGAGGGGAGCCTGCCAACCGTAGTGCAGCCATCCTGCGGCGATGGGGGAGGAGCGAGTTGAGAGGGGGGAGGCAAGCCTCACAGGGAAGGATAGACACAGGTGTCGATGAGAAGCAGTTAGTGACCCATCGTTGGACCTTGCTCCAAAAAACCTCCATCTTCCCCATCATCGCAGCGTTGGGGATGAGGAGGTCCGCGCCGTAAGTGAGGATTGGTAGCAGCAGGCCCATGGCCAGTCTGCGGTTCAGGTAGGGGACTATGCCTATGGTAGGAGGAGAGAGTTGCCTGATGAGGCCAAAGGCCCATTGGGCGAGGGCTAGCCTCTTGAGGAAGTGGGTGGAGGTTTCCATCGAGGGTGAGAACCAGTATCCTATCCAGCGGACGATGGAAGAAGTGTGGAAAAGACTCCCATCGAGAGAGGCAGGAGCCAGTGAGGAGGGAGAGCAGTCCCTTGGAGTTCGCCAGTGGATGAGTTCGGTTTTTGGAACAGAGAGGGAGACTCCAAGTAGGGAGGTCTTCCTGCAGAGGCGGGCGTAGTAGTATTAAAGTAGCTGTGTGTTCCTCCGGTATGACCCAGACCCAACAGTGAAAATAAAATCATCAACATAGGAAAACATAATGCCCTTTGGGATAGACAGGTGTAGGGAGGATACATAAATTAAAAATAACAATGGAGAGATAGGAGAGCCCTGGGTGGCACCCACTTGAACAGGCAAGAAAATATTAGGAGAGCCCTGAAAAATCAGGTGGCATTTGCGTTCAGTCAAAAAGGAACGAACCCAAGAATCCATATAAGGAGATATGTCTTTGACGCGAAGTAGGGAAGATAAACAAGTAGAGGAAATATTATCAAAGCCTCCCGCAATATCAAGGAAGAGGGTAGAGGTCTTGAGGTCTGAATGTTGCAGCAGGCGGACCTCATGAGTGAGGGCAACACATGCGTCAGAGGTGCCAAGGCGGGGAAACGAGCTAGATTGGTTTGGGTGGATCAGGCCAACGGTGCGTGCCATTAGCGGAAGGCGGGTTGCCATTATCCTTTCCAGAATCTTGGAAATAGTTTCTAGGAGTACAATGACTCGGAAGGAGGAGGGGAAGTTGTAATCAGATTTGCCGGGCTTGGAGAGAACAATGCCATTGGCTCATTTAAGGGATGAGGGGTGGAAGCCATAGGTCAGCAGGGGACCTAGGAGGGAGGTGAGGAAGGTGGGGTTGATGTTGTTGATCCTTTTCCGTATGCCATAGGGGATCAGGTCGGGCCAAGGGGCTGAGGTGTTGGAGGACTTGCGGAGGGCGAGGGAGACTTCCTGTTACTGAAGTGGCAGGAAGTCCGCGAACGGTCGCAGGATGGATGGCGAGCATTAGGGGTCTTTAGGAGGAAAAAAATGATGTAGGAGGGGGGTGTTGACTTCGACAGGTGTCGGGTCCTTGGTAAAGGAGTGGAAACGATCCGGGGAGCGCCGGCTAGCGATCCTGTGGGCGGCCCACACCGATTTGGAGTCCAAGGAGGCAAGGATGGAATTCCAGTGTGATGCCTAGGCCTTTTTTATGGCCTTGAAATACGGGAGGTGGGAGGCACGAGCGCTGTCGGAGAGGGTAGTGGAGAGGGACATGTGTGATATTACTGCCTCTCTGTTCAAAGCTTGGCACATCTGCGATAGTTCAGCTGTCCACCATGCCTTTGACCTGAAGCAAGGACGTTTGTTTGGTGTATGCTGGGCTAGGAGGGAGGTGATGGTGCGCTGGTGGCGGTCGAACCAAGCACTAAGTGAGGCTGAGGTAGGGAGCTAGGGTGGAGGTAGGACTGATGGATCCTTGATAAGAGGGGGGAGAGTGTGCCAATCCGGTTTCGTCCAGTTAGGCATGGGGTCAGGCTGTCGTAACAAGAGCGTGGAAAGGGCTATCGTGATTGGGACATGGTCAGAGCCAGTGAGCGGGAGGGTGACACCCCATGAGCTAACAAAGGGGGCAAGGGAGGGATTTGCGAAGGCCAGGTCTAAGACTCCGGGTCTGAATGTGCCATCGAAGGGGAACCTAGGGAATACACCTGATGTATTTATAAGTAAGTAACCTAGCTTGGAGGCCAGGTCCAAATATGGGGAAGAAAGACTAAATTCAGTATCAGAAAGGACCCTTAAAGGGTCGGAAAGAGGGTGATGGAGGTTCAAATCCCCAACCAGGAGGGTGGGGAAAGCGTGTTCCCAGAAAATAAAAGACGGGGTAATTGTACGGGTGTGGGATGAGCGCCCGGTGGTGGAGTAGGCATTGCAAACGCGGAAGACCCGATGAGGTGAGTTAAAGAGGCCTGAGGGGGAGTGAATATCAATTGCCATAAAGTCCAGCCGGTCAAAGAAAACGGGTAGTAGTGCAAAATATTAAATGAAATCAAGGAGAGCATAAACGGCCACCCTAGGTTTGGCGCCGTTAGTAGTAGGTGGGGAAAAAGATTTATACGAGGGAAATATTGGTAGTCGCCCCTTGAAAACCGGAGGCTCCTGTAGGGCAACCAAATGTGGAGGGGTGGGCATAGCCTTAAGACTATTGAATAGGGACAGAAACACATTCCAGCTCCCAAGGCAGTTGTGTTGAATGAGGGTGAGGGTAGTGCCTGGCGCCTGCGTCAGGGAGGGGGGGTGCAGTGCAGGACTCATTGGCAAGGAAAGCCTGATGGGCCATGTGGGAGTGGAGAACTGGAGAGCCAGGTGGGGACTGGTGCAACAGATTTGGGGCGAGTGTCAGCTGGGGCACCAGTAGGTGGGACTGGCTGTCTGGGGGTTGTAAGATCCATGGTGGCAGTGGTGTGGGAGGGAGTCCTGGGTGGGT
>QFET01001985.1:0-11995 GCA_003316355.1 Tuber calosporum
TCAAGCCCAGAGCTCTCAAACTGCTCCTCTGGGCCCTTGTGGGAGTTATGTGCCTAACACTATCGTTGTATAATTAGTAGAGCTTTATCCAGACAAACATCTGTTTATCCCTGACTCTCAGATAGCTATTCCGTGGGACCCCTATACCTCCCATAGTGATTATAGGCACCTAGAGTACCCTTGGAAGGCCATCTGATGTCAATACTAACAACTTGCCCGGGTCGGCCGTCGCCCACCCCTATATATATCCTGCGGACAGCATCTGGTCGGAAGGACAGCGGTGACATATACGGGGTTACGCTACCACCTTCGATTTCTTAGTTTTGTTAGGCTTTTACCAACAGTCACCCGTTCCCACATGTCGCAAGGGGCGAATGTGGGAGCCGCAAGGGGGTGTTGCACGCGTCAAAATCACTCCCAACACCCTGGGGTACTTGTAGTATGATTTCTTGTTTCGCATAACGTTAGGGGAGGGTAACTTGAGGTCGACGATTTCACCTGCAATCTCCAAGGTAGGGTAACTGGGCCCTATCATGGTGCAAATCGATGCGCAAGTCTGTGTAACGCCCTTTGCGTCACCAGAAGGTTCCACGTAACTGACCTATTTGTTACACGCGATTCCACGCGCTAGAAACACCTGCTCACACAAATGTAGTATCCCAGGTGGCATCTACACTGCTTACCATGTTTTCCTAAGGCTTTCCAGTTCCCCTGCCTAAGTGGTTACCCTGCCTCCATGAGGAGATGGGTTACCCTACCTAACCCTGCTTCCGGGTTACCCTACTCAAGAGGGTTACCCTGCCTGACTGTAGCTCCGGGTTACCCTGCCTAGCGGGGTTACCGTACCTAAGTATGCACCAAGGTTACCCGGCCTTGCTGGTTGACCCTATCTAATGAGGTACCTAAGTACCCATTCTTCATGAAAGGTACTTATGGTTGCTATGTCCCTTTGCAGGTGTCTGGTACCATTCCTGTCCATGACCTAGTAGGACCACAGGCTAGGCTGAGGTTCGGTAAGCTATACCAACTGATCTAGGGGTCATTACACAAACATCCCTCTCACCCTCCAATGATGGCCTATACCCAAGGGATGATGTCCTACCTTCTAATCCGTCTGATGACATGGAGCAGGACAGCCCCCAACTACCCGTCCAGCCTAGGACCCTCTCTCCGCCAACAACTATGATGGATATTAGTACACCCTCCCTGCCTTTTCAAATGGCTGATCACTATGCTATCCCTTGTCCCTAGCCTGTTGAGTTAGTCACCACCATGCTCTGCAGTTACCCACTTCATTCTATACATATCGGCCTATCCTAGCGAAGGGGTAAAACTTGTGGTAATAGCCCCATGGTGTTGGTTACGGTTTTCAGAGCTCATCCTTGTTCAATCCTACTGCCTTTGGAGCTAGAATATATTTTTTTACTTATTTAATAGTTTTCTACTATGTCGTACTCTCCTCACCATGTGTTCCTAAAAGACAATTTAGTTTTCAGAAACCACCTTCCCTCCTTTACACTATACAAGTCTTTTGTTCCCCCCAATCATAATGGCACTAAACCCTTGGGCGCCATCACAGCCTTTTTCATCAGTTAGGTAATTGTTTCCTTTTCTTCCAATTTTTTGATAAATCACACCTTATGGCAGATGATGTCTACTCTCCTGCTGGCCTCTTAACATCTGAGTCCTAGGTATCTCGTATGAATAATGCTTTTTCCATTCAGGGAAGGTTATCCTACATTTGAACCCTCCCACTTTCTGCTTTATTTGTTCAGTATGCTTTCTCCACCCTTCTTTGTGTGGAGTAGAATCTCCACCATCCCATTTGTGACCCTTTGCGGAACCTTTCTATTCAATAGAAAAACCTTTCTGCACCTAATTTTGCCCCTGCCTCCATGCTGTGGTTTCCTCTACTAAACACACCTTGGGTTTTTAATAAATTTTCCTTCGTAGAAAAAGGAAGGTCTTGAGTGCTTAACCTAGTTTTGCTAACCAGTCTTAGCAATGTTTGTTCGTTCCAGGCACTCTACTCTCCTATCCACTTGCTCAGTCCACATCCCAAAAATATTTCAACTTTCCACTCAGTTTTTATCAGAACCGCCCGGCATCTCACTACTGGGTAATAAATGACTGTGCCCTTCTCTCCCTTTTTAAAAAGATATCTCTATTCCTCTCCCCCAACACTTTCTACTTTCAAATCTTAGCTGCATGATTTGACCGGTACCCCACCCCCCCAACCTCCCTCCTCCTGCACTATAACCTCCAAAGAGTCCCGGTTTCCATATCAAGCCTTGGTGGTCCTAATATCTCTTACCACTTCGCCAAGCCTTTTTTATACAACTAAGAGTATCATGATGGTTTCCCTCCTCCAGTTTTTCTGACTCCACTCAATAAGCCTACTTAGCTGACTTTAAGGCAATCAAAATTACCATGGCCAAACATTGGAATTTGTTCATATGCTACTTATACTTGCACCCTGTATGGGTGGCATGTGGTTTTGCTAATCAGCGTCATGAATCTCCATTTCATTCTTTCCCTCCTGCCTCATCACCTAAGGAGGTTAACAAGGCTCTGCGCATTCATTTTTTACCTGCTAAAGTTCCTTTGCCCTACCACTCATTTCTGCAACAGTATAAGGGCCTATATAATGGGGGCAGTCTGTTGAAAGATCGATCTTACTGTTGTGACTACAAATTATGACTCAAAGCAAAAATACTGCAGAGTAAAGAAATAGATGTTTGAATCAAAGTGTTACAATCCTATAGACACAGCTGAATTGCAACAGGTAACCACTTCTTTGTGGGTTGTATGAGTATAAACATTATTGGGTGTGACACTGATCTCAGCCACTAAGGTAGTAGATTCTATTGCACCAAGTAGTACTAGGCAACGATCTACTATTTCTCTTAGGCCTATACCTACATTGAATAGATAACCGAACCCTTAGATTACCTTTGTAAAAAGCCAATAGAGGGGTAGAAAGGTAAAGAGGTGAAGTAATAGTTTCAGAAAGAACTTAGATCGCTGCGTGTAGAGTCCTACCTACAGGTAGTTTTAATATAATTTTGTTTTATTTTACTTTTTTTTATATCGTATATTCATTGTTAAGGTACAAGAACACTGTTAAGTGCTAGCAATGGCATAAACAAAATAATAATGTCCGAAACCAAAAACAAATGGTGCAAATGGTACATTGAGCTCCAAAGGGGCAGGTAACTGCCCATCCACCTCCTACGGTTAACTCGAGAAAGGTAAAATCAGCCAAGGAACCATATTGAAACCAAGCCATCATGTAAGGAAAACTACAAGCTAACACAAGAGAATGCAGAAGAAGAAAATAAAAATAGCGGAGGGACCCAGGGGGAGTGAGGGCAAGTAAGGGTGGTGGAGACCAGGGGGGGCACTATAGCATGTCAGGGGGGAAACCAACCTACGTCTGGTTAAGAAAAGAGACCAGGTTGAGGACCAAAGTAATAGATATTCAATAGGAGTCGACTGGGCCTAATCCCTTAACACCTTAGAGGTAGCGTCTCTGGGCGTCTGCTGTAGCCGGGCATCAGAGTATAGCAATCAGGAACCTCTCGTCGTAGTCCTAGCAGCGCGGGCACACTGTCAGCTCCTCCTTGGAGGCCCAAGATGTGTGGATAACTAGATAAGTCTTGTGAGCTCGCATTTGATGAATGGGGCCTGCCAGGAACTTCCCTAAGCCCATGATAGGGTGTGGAGAATCAGAAGGCATCTAGGGGTATTAGATCGGGGGAGGGTAGGGAGCTCCGCAGTCTGTAATAGGGGTCTGATGTGCTCATCTCTTAAGGTCAGTGTAGGCGGCAGGCATGGCAGGAAGAGGGTGAAGAAGTAAACAGAGTGGTGCAAGATCAGCATGTGGGATTGGGGCGAAGGATTGCGAGCCTAAGATGGGTAGGACAAGGTAGGCCATAGCATCTAGTGGGAGATGTGTTCAAACTAGAGGGGAGGGAGGAGCAGTTCTCCAGTTAAGGGAATTAATATTCGGTTGTAGGCCTCATGCAGGCTGGCGCACGGTGTTGGCAGCACGAAACCGGGGCAGGGAGAGAAAGTCCATGGGGAGCCATCCCAAGGGTGGGTGGATCCTGGTTGGGACGCAGGCTATCCTAAAGGCATCAAGCCTATGGCGGTGGGTGCACAGAAGGGCAACTAGAGGGAGGCAGCTCTCAAGGGGAAGGACAGAAATTCTGGAAGACTAGAAGCAGTTAGTAACCCATCTGTTGATCTAGGTCCAGAAGACATACAAGAGGCTTAGTATGCCGCGTGATGGTGAGAAGAGGTAAGCCCCGGAGCTGAGGATGGGCAACAGGAGGGAGACTTACAGTCAGTGGCAGAGATGGGGGGAGAAGCCAGCCCCAAGGGGGGAATGTCTACCGACTGTGGCGTAGGTTCCTTGGGCTAGTGCAAGTCGCGTGGGGATGTGGGTGGAAGTGGAGATGGAGGGAGTAAGCCAGTAGTAAAGCCACCTCAAGTAGTTGGCAGGGTGAAAAATCTGCCTCCCCAGATATACGGGGATGAGGCAAGGGAAGCTGTGCTGATTCTTAGTGCGCCTGTGAAAGAATGCGTCTAAGGGAGCTAAAATGGACATTGCATATTTCTCTGCAACGCTTAATGTATGTGAATGCTGCCTGTAGTAGCAGAACACTGCTGCGGTAGGAAGAATAGATATAGTTAAGGCAAAATCATCAATATAGGAAAGAATAGGACCCCTAAAAAGTGAAAAGTTAAGGGAAGAAAAATCAATAATGAAAAGTAAATGAGATACTGCGGACCGCTTAGGGGTCACCCAGAATCATGAGAAAAGCTAGCGGGCGAGACTTGGAAGATGAGCCAACAGGTGCGGCAAGTGAAGAATGACCTGACCCAGGAGATGAGGTAGTGATTAACCCCTTTTTTCTGGTGGACAGAGGAGAGTTAATCAGAATCCACGTTGTCGAAACCCTTTTTGATATCAAGGAAGAGGGTGGAGGCCAGGAGGGCAGGGCGTTGCATTGTGCGGATGGTGTGGCCTAGGGTGGTGACTGCATAAAAGAGGGAAAGGCCTACAAGGAAGCTTGACTGGTTGGTGCTAAGGAGGCCACAGGCACTGGCTAGAAGAGAGAGGCGGAAGGCCACAATTCTTACCAATATATTGGATATTGTCTCTTTGAGGACAAAGGCCTTGAAGGAGGCCTGGGTGTCGTAGGATGGCTTCCCTGGTTTGTCCAAGAATACCAAATTTGCTTTTTGAGTAGCAGATGGTAAAAATCTGCGGAGTAGCAAGGAGGAGAGGAGAGAAACCAAGAGGGAGGGTGCGGTGAGGTAGACTGCTTTCAACATACATAGGGAACACAGTCTGGTCCTAGCGCAGAAGAGGAGGAGGAAGGCTTGATGGCATAGGAAATTTAATGCGGAAGAGAGCTCAGGATCGTCAGAAAATGGGCGGAGGATGGAAGGGGCATGGGGAGAAGTGTGGGAAGGAAAGAAGTAGTTTAGAATAGCGGCGTTAATGGACTAAGGGGTGTCAGCCACGGGGAGATTAGCGAAATGCAGAGTGTGGGATCGTATGGCCATCCGTTTAGTAGCCCAAAGAGAGGAGATTGTGGCGTTTAGGAGGGGGGATGTCCATTCCGCCTTCTTTGCTCGTTTTATAGCTCTAAAGTAGCCAATGTGGGCACGTCTAGGAGCAGAGTAGTTCCTCTCAGTGCGGGAGGAGTGTGCCCTGCTGGCGGGGCAAGGGTGATTTTCCTAAGGGTGGAGAGGAGGGGTGGATACAAGGGTTTAACCCTAGGTTAAGGGCGCGAGAGGGGTGTCTGATCCCAGAGTAGTATGTGGATACGGCCAGTGTTGGTGTCAAACTATAAGAACAATGAGGAGGAGGTAGGAAGGCTTGGGCGTCAGGTATCACAAGTTCCTAGAGAATAGGAGAGAGGGAGGCCTAGTCAGTTAAGGGCCAATTAGGTCGCGGGGATGGTGGTGTATTCTACTGTTGCCTGAAGGAAAGCATAATGGGGACGTGGTCTAATTCCGTCCTGGGAACTGGAGTACTCCATCAGGAGAAGAAAGTAACCAATGCAGCGGAGGCAAAAAATATATAAAAAACTATGGGTCTGCCCACGTCACCCATAGGGAAGCTACTGAAGACCCCAGTGGTGTTTAGGAGCTGATAGACAAGCTCAGCAGCAATTGATAAAAATGGGAAAGAAACTGCTAAGTCATAGGGGGAGTGGGCACAACGTGGATCAGAAGAAGGGAGGTGTATAATGAAATCACTCAGGGTAAGCACTAGGGACCCACCCAAATTGAAAAACTCAACGGGAAAAAGGATGTGGGTGGTAGGAGCCCGGCCAAGGAGAGAGTAATAGTTTAGTACCCGTAATTGTGGAACGTAAAATCCAAACATTCGTCTGTATGGAAATATTCTAGGGCCATAGTGTCAAATCTCCCTAGGAAGATGGGAAGTATATAACCAATGGAGAAAAGGGAGAAGATATCTAACAAGCCATCTGTTGCTTTTTAGGGGAAACACAAAGGTGGGAAAACGACTTTAACCCACAAAGGTCTAGACAAGGCCACTAAAAACAGGGGGGGTCCTGGATGCACACTAGGGAAACAGGAAAGGAGAGTTCAACTAAAGAATTAAAAAAGGAGGAAAATACAACCCTGGTAATCAGACAGTTGTATTGAGCAAGGGAGAGAAAGGACGGGGCCTTAGGGCCCACATGAAAGGGAGAAGTAGTTGTTTAATCTATTACTAGGCAGCGCCCTTTGGACCGCAGCGGCCAGGGGAGTGGCTGGGCACCACTTGGGTGAGTGAATCACCATGCCGGGATGATGACCTAGATATGCTAGGAGCGGACTGGATCGGCATCACAGGCCTAGGGGTAGTTAGGTCGACTGGAGGGCACAGAAAGCCTGGAGAGGGTGTAGAGGGGCGCTATATCAATGAGTGAATACAAGCAAGGTCAGTGAGGACATCCATATCGTCCAAGGCGGCAGGAGGCAGGGAGAGAGGAATTTCACGGGAGGGAGCAGGGGGTGGCCTGTTGGGTATTCACAGTCACGGGGAGAATGATATCTATTGCAGTTCGGGCAGTGGGGCGGTAATGTTTGGCTACATTTATGTACTGCCTTTGTATTGCACGGTTTGGGGCATGAGGGGTTTGAGCACCTATGGTCGGCCGTTGTTTGGTGGAGGGAGCAGACAAGGCAAACTGGGTGGACAGTCTTGCAACAAGGTGCAACATACCCAAAGACACAGCAGTTGTGGCACTGTGTGGATGGTAAGGAGGAGAAGGACCTTTCGGGCCTTCTGTTGGCCGAGAAGAGAGAAAGATATGGGAGGAGGTGGGTGGCGTGCGCAGGAGCTGTGGTTACCACTACAGAGCAGGAGAATTTAAGGAGCAAGGCTGGGTCCTTGGTAAGGAACCTGGCAGAGAGGATAGGAATACTTGTGGAGTTGAGGATGGAGGTGGAGAGGCAGGTATAGAGGTCGTCTTCACCCTCTGGAAGGCAGAAGGAAGGGACCCAATTGCTTGCTATCAGAATAGACGTAGGGGCAGAGCGAAACAGGAGCCAGGGGTTATCCACAACCGGATAGGATTGATTGAGTCGCCTAGTAAGGGCTCTAAAGTATGGGGCATAGGAGAGTGCAGGGTCTTAGCAATTGAGGCCGGTGAGGGCGATAGTGACACGGTCAGTAACAGAGGCGATAAAGCCATAGGGGAGGGCAGACTTCGTATCAAGAAGGAAAGAGTCAGCCAGGTCGGGCTGGAGGCCTGTTATGACAGCCACATCAGGGCGGAGGGCTGGGGAAAAGAGGGGGCAAAGAACCTGCAGTAGGAAGTGGTGAGGGGAGGAGGGGGAGCAGGGTTTGGTGGTTGGTTGGATCTGGGGGTGGAGCTGGAGGAGGCAGCGTTAGCCTATGAGGCGGCAGCAGCTACAACTATGGTTGCAGAGGGAGGAGCGCCACTGGATTTCCTCTTGTTCTTCCTGCCACCCACGAACTGGGCAAAGTATGGGGCGGTGGTATAGGTATCACTTTCACGAAACCGATAACCAGCAAAACTATAAATCACAAGATGGAGGCATTTGGAAGCCAGTGCTACAGTTCTGGGTTGAGGGCCGGATATGGAACCAGGGCGCCTTTAGGCCGTAACAGGACCGGTAGGAGCATCAGGAGAGGTAACCGAGGAAGAGGGCTGGGTAAGTGTGACGCGGTAGGCCAGGTCCCGAAGCTCGCAATGAATACAGGCTAGGCTTGGGCTACGGGATCAGTAAATGGGTGTGAGGTGGGTGAGTTTGCACTAAGAAGTGCAACCGGTGAGGAAAGGTAGTGAAGCAGTGCACCAAGGACGGATATTGCGCGGATGGCAACGCATAGTAGGGGGAACAGCATGCACTCTATTGTAGAGAGGTAACCAAGGCCATAGGGGGAGAGGGAGGGGACCAGGGTAGAGAAGAAATGATGACATACTTAGTTAGGTCCAGAAAGGAGGCGAGGAATGTGAGGTGTAGAGGGGAGTCCACCTTAGAGGTGGTGACAGTAGGTGGTGTGGCGGCGGGAGCGAAGAGAGGAGGACCTGGGGGACCAGCTTCCGCCATGGCCAAGCCTAAGGTCCGCAAAGACCTAAACAAGGCAAGGTGTGAGAAGGATCATGGGAACCGTGTAAACTTTTCAAGTGGTGGTGGTGCAAAATGTATGTGCAGGAAAATAGGGGAAGTGAAGTGTGTCTCAGTCTACAGGACATTTTTTCTTTTATTTTATTTTATTTTTAATTTTTTTTATATCATATATACATTGTTAAGGTACAAGAACTTGAATACAGTGCTAGACCTGGCATAACCAAAACCTTAATTGCAAAAACTAAAAACAAAAGAAACCTTTGTCACAAAAAGCTCCAGGTCAGACAAGTAACTGCCCAAATGCCACAGACGGCGAAATCAAGTGAGGAAAAACCCAGCCAAGGAAACTTATAGACACCAAGCCTTAACAACTGGAACAATCACTCCCTAGCGGGGCGGGTATGAAAACAGGGGGTGGGTAGGAGACCGAGGTGTGAAAGGGGCGACCAGATGAGCTTGAGAGGAGGGAGGTGACAATATCATGTTTGGAGGGAAGTTCACCTATTCTTCGCAGATGTAGGAGGCCTAGTTGAGGAGGTCGGGTATGGTGAACCGAAGAGGGTCGTCAGGGCTGATCCCCTTGACGCCTTGGAGGTGGCGTTCGCTGGGCGCGGCAGTGGTGTGGCAGGAAAGGATTGGATGCTGGAAATCCTCGTCGTGGTCCAAGTACCTAGGGCAAATAGTATTGCGTTCCGAGGACCAGGTGGTGTGGTATGCGAGATAGCTCTAGTGGGCGTGCATCTCGTGGATCCGCCCTGCCATGAACTTCACTAGACTCATGAAAGGCTGGCGGAATAATAAGGGTTTGTAGGGGTAATAGGGGGGAGGTGGGTAAACATCCTGCCAGTCATGGATTAGGCAGTGATAAGCACGTCTCCTTAGGGCGGTATAATCTGCTGGCATGGCAGGAAGGTGAGGAAGTGGCGTGCAGAGCAGCACCAGATCCGCCGGCGGAAATGGGGCTCCGGTAAGGGAGCCTAGGAGTGGGAGGACAAGATGGGCCAGGGCGTCAAGCGGGAGATAAGAACGGACTGGCAGTGAGGGAGGCGACGTTTTCCTGTGAAGGGGGTTGAATTTGGGTTGTAGGCCCCGGGGGAGGTGGCGCCAGGAGTCGGAGGCCCTATGTCTTAGAAGTGACGGTAAATCAGGTGGCAGCCTCCCAGCAGCTTGGTTGATGAGTGGCAGAGGGTAGTCGAGCGTCAGTGCAGATAGGCAGGACCAGTGGGCCGACAGGGGCATGATAGGAGGTAGGCAACTCTCAAGGGAGAGTACAGCGAGTCTAGTAGCGTGGAAATAGTTGGTGACCCACCTTTGGATCTGATGCAAGAAGACATCCATGTGGCTTATGATGCCCTTTGTGGGGACCGTCAGGTCAGCCCTATAGGTGAGAATAGGGAGCAGGACTGAGTCTGCCAGGCTGTGGCAGTGATGAGGTGAGAGGCCGGCCCCAGGAGGAGACAGCCTCCGGACTGTGGAGAAGGCGCCTTGGGCTAGGCCTAGACACTTAGAGTAGTGGGTGGAGGTGGACAATCAGGGGGTGAGCCAGTAGCCCAGCCATCTGAGGAAGGCAGCTAGGTGAAACACCTAACCATCCAGGTGAATGGGGATGACTGAGGGAGGGCCCCGCTGGAGCTTAGTGCTCCAGTGGTGGAGATCAGTCTTGGGCAGAGAGAAGGGAATGTTACGCGCCGCCCCACGGCGCTTGATCCATGAAAATGCCGCCTGCCGCGGCTGCATGTTCCTGCGGTAAGCAGTAGAAGAAACAGTCAAAGCAAAATCATCAACATAGGCAACTATAAGACCTCTCGTAAGGGAGAAATGTAAGAAAGAAATATAAATAACAAATAACAATGCAGATACCGGAGACCACTGTGGGGTTCCAACATAAACAGAGGAGAAAATCCGTGGCGAGCCCTGCAATAAGAGAGGTTAGGTGCGGCCAGTCACAAAGGACCTGACACAGGAAATAAGGTAGTGGTTTACAACCTTTCTTCTGAGGATGGAGGAGAGGAAGTTGGGGTCCATATTACGAAAACCTCCATTGATGTTAAGGAAGTGAGTAGACGCGTGGAGGCCAGGGTGCTGGAGGGTGTGAACTGTATGTAACAGGGTGGTGATAGCGTCAAAAGAGGAGAGACCAGAGAGGGAGCGGCATTGGTTGGGACTAAGAAGCACAAAAAATCTGGCAACTAGGGAGAGACGGGAGGCGACTAATCTTTGTAGGATCTTGGAAACCATTTCTAGTAGAACAATGACCTTGAAGAAGGCGGGAGTGTCGTTGGAGTGTTAGCCTGGCTTGTCAAGGAGCACTCTATTAGCCTTATTCAGGGAAGGAGGATGGAAACCATGCAGGAGGAGATGAGACAAAATTGAGACTAGAAGGGAGGGTGCAGTGCGGTGAATACTTTTCCACACCCCATAGGGAACAGTGTCAGGGCCAGGGGCAGATGAGGAGAAGGAAGCTGAGAGGGCCCGAGAGACCTCTTCAGCGGAGAGCTCAGGGGCATCAGAGAAAGGGCAGAGGTTGAAGGGCGTGTGGCATAACGGTCGAGGGTGAAAAAAGTGATATAGGAGGGCCTGGTTGATGGATTCCGGGGTATCAGCTCCTGGAAGCAAGTGGAAGAGCATGATGGGGGAGCCTAGTGTCTGACGCTTAGTGGCCCAAAGGGTGGAGGGGGTCGCGTTGAGGAGAAGGGACATCTAGTGTTCCTTCTTGGCCCTCTTTATGGCTTTGAAATTCGTCTTCAGGTCCCCTAGATGTCCTTATATAGGCACTCTTCCCTCAACCCTAGTCATCGTGACACATATGGGTGTTGTTATGCGAAAATTGACCAGACGCCTTAACCCAGGTTTTGAGTTATTACAGTTTGAAGTTTGTATAGCAACCATAGGGAAATTAAAAAAAGGTCAAAAAACAATTTTCGCTTTACATTTTAAAATACCTGTTCCACTATAAATGTAAATGAGTATAAAACAATATTAATTGCTTGTAAATTCAGTTTAGTAATACATGATGCAAAGAATATTCAAAAAATGTTACAATCCAAAAAGCATTTCCACCCTGATTGATTCATTATACCTTTTGGTATAATAAAGATTATAATACAACATGGGACTTATCAGCAGCTGGTTTTTGCCTCTTATTTTTAGATCCAGGAGGCCGCCCCCGTCCACGCCTCTTTGTAGATGAAGATACCAAGACCTCTATTTGTTCTTTATCAATCACCTCTGTAGAGGTCTTATCCTTTGCTACTATTTAGATTTAATATTAGTTTCAGATCAAGTATTTATAATAATACTAGCATGAGGTTGTACTTACAAGAGGTTTGGTCATTAGGCTTTGAACCTGTAGACAGTATGGCCTTTG
>QFET01001991.1:0-69292 GCA_003316355.1 Tuber calosporum
ATCGTTGGTAGTGATAACTGAAGGTGTTTGTTACCATGCCCGCACGGTTTCGGCTACTGTAGCCTCCTCAGACAAACTAAACCCTTTCCTTTGGTGTACTGGGCAGCCCACTACTAGCGGTCTTTACCCCTTGCCGAAGGGTTCCCATACACCTGCCATTTGCCCTTCTCAGCCCACGCTTTTGTCTCCACTGGAGCCGTACTCGTATCGTTTTAACCATATCAGCGTATTTGGGCTCCTGGGATTCTTCACGCATCGTCTCGTTTACCTTATGAGTCTATCGTGCCAATCCTGTCCAAAAAGCCGGAGTCCAGGTTCGGGACGGATTTACCCCACTACATTTAGCGTGTGAACTAAGTGGCCGTAGTTACTCATTCTCTTCCACTTCATTTTTCTTGAGGTCCGGGATCCTGTTCGGTTTCTCCAACTATTCTGTTGTCCATCCGACCAGTAATATATTTTGTTCCTGGAAGGCTTCTCACGATCTAGGCTAGACTAATTTCCCCTTGTCATTCTTAAGAAGTTCCTAATCAGTGCTGGTCTGCCCACTCTTCCTTGGATCTCTGTAAGGATTTAGGGCTTTATAAGGACACGAGATTGGTTGACCGTCTTCCGTACAGAGGTCCGATATACATCAAATGTGGCGCTCCGCATTCTTCTTTTTGAGTTTTAGGTTCCCAGTGTTAGTCCCGGTCTACCACGAGCCGCCGTCCAAGTTAATCGCTTCTTGCTCGCCTGTCATTCTTAGGTCTGCGATACTCCCGTAGGTCTGGATAGCTTTTCGTGACTCTCGCTTTTGATTTTGAGTTTCCCACGGAGAAGCGCGGAATACCTGGTAGTAGAACCTTGCAGAGGTCGAGCCCCCTTCTTGATTTCGGTTTCGGTAAGGGATCCATAACCGAGTACCCGGTCGCCGTCGCTGCCAGTGCCTGAAAACCTTTTCTAGGTTTCATCCATGTCGTCCAGTTCTCAAATCCTGGGTTGCTTGACTTGGTTCACCCTAGTCGTAGGTTCTGGTTGCCCCTTTGTTATCTGGGGTCATTGATATTGGGGTTTGAAATTTTCCCGTTTCTGCCCTATAACCGATACTTGGGCCTGTTTCATGCAGAATTTCGAAGTATGGTTGGCCAACGTGCACCGAGTGCATTGGTTGGTTTTCTTTCTTTCTTCAATTTTGACTTTAGGGATTCTTTATGAGCTTCCACCCAATTTGTATGCTCAACCTTTCCTTCAGCAGGGGCTTTTTTCCCTTTTTCCGCTTGTTTTTTCTATTTGTAGGCAGCCTTTTCACCTGCCGTATAGGTTTTTCGTTTCTTATTTCCAGCAGTGGTCTTGCTAGATTTCGCTTTCTCCTCTCGTTTTATTTTCGGGATGTCACTTTTTCCCTGGTTGTTTTTCCGGAAAAGCCCTTGTTGTTCCTTGAACGATTCTTCTGCTTTGGTGACCCTGCGGACTGCCTTGATCCATTAGCTATCCAAGTCATGATTATCATGTCATAGCGTGCGCATGGCCTCGATAGGTAGTTGCCGCTGAATTATGGTCTCCAAGCGATGCCGGATACTTCTGCATCAATGTTGTGGTTTTCCATGATGAGGAGCTACTTCTCTTTGTCCCATGTATACCTAACCTTCTCCATTTCGGCTAAGGCTTTTTGTGCCTTGTGGAATACCGAAAATCGTTCTGTAACTTCGGCCCAGAAAGTGACCCAGAAATCATAACACGCATGTTTGGGGAACCCGCGGTCCCCAGTCATTTTCTTTAGATATGTTATTGAGAAAGGGGCCACCTCGGTTCCTTTCATTCTTCCTAACGCATACTTGATGCATTCTTCATCATTTTCCCATTGCCAGGGGTTTCTTCCAAAGTAGTCCTCGCAGTTTAGTAGCCATACTCGTACATCCTGGGTAGGCTTATTTTCAAATTTGAACGGTGGATCCCCAGGTCGGCGATTGGTTCTTGACAATGCTTGCCCCAGTCGGTCAACCCATCCGTCAGCTTCGGATTCGTATTTTCGACCAGGTAAGGGTCTTCGTGATGGCTCCCCCCCTCGACGAGATGGACCACCTTTATCTCCCGAGCTTGGGTCATCGTCTCCTCGATTGGGTGCATTCGCCGGAGGAGGCAGTGGTGGTGCTTTTCCCTCACCACTGTTTCCGTCAGCTCGATCTACTGCCTTTCCCTTGTCTCTGCGGGGAATAAACTGGAACTCTTCTCTTCCATCAGCCGTTTTCCGTTTCTCCAAACCCAGATTTTCCACTGGCTGTGGAGCCTCTGTTTCCCACACACTTGGTGGGTTCCTCGCAACCTGTAGTTGCACCAAAGTTTCATTCTTCCATGTCAACACACGATTTAGTTGTTCGGATGCGGCATTCTGTTGGACCACATATGCTTCCCTTTTAGCACGCTCTTGTTCGAGGCGCTGGTGAAGCTCTCTTAACTCTTGTCTGGTCCGCTCATGGTCCATTTGTCCGGCTACTTGTCTTTGTGGGAGTTCGGCTTTTTGCCTAGCCAAGGCCTGTTCTAGCTGGCGGTCTGGATCCAGCGACTCTTGTCCTGTTGCCCCAATGTTAGCCTGAAGTTGGGTACTTACTGCTTCATGGTGCGAAGCCCATTCTTCTTGTGCTCGCAGCTTTGTTTCCAACCGTTTGGTGGTTGCATCTTGAAGTGCGGCTGTTTCAGTTGCTAACATTTCAAGTCCCGAATTGACTTGTTTCAACTCTTCACCAATGATTTGTTCCCCACAGGTTATCCGCTGGGCATGGTGCTGGAGTTGGTTCGCCTGATCCTGAGCTTGGCCAGACAGTTCACGGCAGGCCAGATGTTGCATATCAAATAATTCCTGGAGGGTACGGTCGAAGTAGCTCATTGCCTGGCCTATGCGTTCTGCTAATCTTTCCATAGCTGGATTTCTAGTGTCGGGGGGACGGGGAGTGCTTGATCGAGTTCCTGGGGCCGACTTTCTGACTCCACTTGGCTGTGAAAGGTGGTGGAGTGCTAAGGGTGACCTGGAGCGACCAGGTGCGTGATCGCTCCCTGCGAGCGAAACTTCTTCGACATCGGACATTGCCTTGTCAGTATCGACGGTCAATTGTCGGGAGGACATTGTTTAGGAGGACAGGGGGTGTCTTCCGAATCCCTACAGGGAGGGTGTAAAGGATATGTTTGAGGAAAAGGAACTAGATGTTCCACTTTTCTCACTGTCGTAGTCGACTAGGGGGTGCCAACGGAAAGATGGCCCGTGACGTTCATTTTAGATTTCTGAGAAACATTGTGGTGTCGGTATAAGTTTAGGGTCGGTGAACCAGGAGGGTTCTTAGGGGTACGGTAGGAATTCGATCTCTGGATGAGAGTCGTATAGGAGGGTTTCGATAGAGGTAAAAAAGTTTGGTAGGCGAGATTCAAGAATTGGCTCATCGAGGAGGGTGGAATCAATTATGAGCTTGTATGATTCCTGAGGAATGACTTCGAGGTAGCCGATAGTCATGTATTGAGCCTTGGTAACAAGGAGAAATATCAATATACTGTTAAGGGTAGCTGATTCTAAGGGCAAGCGAATCAACTAGGCTTAAATCTTTCTTCGTAAACGGAGAAAGTCTAGGAAGGCTCCTTGGTAAAGATTTTGAGTAAAACTTATGATATAGATAGGATCTCTATTCCGTTGCTGTATGAGGTGTAAAGCTCGGGAGGCACTTCGATATTTATATCCCACGTCTGAGTGTTTGCGGACTACATCAAATCTCCCTATAACCATGTGACTTCTAACTAATTCCTTACTTGAATTCTAGGGCGAACCCCCATCGACCCTGAAAAAATCTCTTCCCCGCACAGCTAATGGTGTGATCAGAGCTCTCCTATATCTGATGGTGCGTGGGCCCACTCAGTGAGAGTTGTTTTACCTTCGTTCTGCTGTATACACTATGATCGTCCATGTTTGGAATCTGCCAATAGTTTCTTAGAACACCAAGGGGCCAACTTGGTTGTCAACCCAATCCGCTTCGTGCCGTAATATCCGGCTCTGCAGAGGGCTTTCAGGAAGACTTGTTTTCACGATCGGCCCAATTGCCTTCTCGTCTTCAATGCCTCTCCTTATCAACATGTTCCGATAGCCTCGCTTGTCTATGATAGGCATTCATTTGGGGTTCGGTAGTATTCTCTACGGAATAGGCCGAATACCACTCCCTCCTAGGCTTCCGGACCTTGTTTTGGTCTCTTGACTTCAACGGGATGTAACTCTGCGAGTTCTTAACGAGATCGCTTGGTTCCTTTTCCCAGGTGTAGCCAGAGATGCCCTCTTATATACCCTGCGGACAGGACCCGGACGGACGGACGGCGACGATGTTTACGGTGTTACGAGAGTTGATCCAATATATCTTCTTTCTATGATTGTAAGCAACTGCACAAGGCGCCAGTGCTGTCGTCCGGGGCCAACGTCTGGGCCGGAGGGGGGTATTAGTCTGTGGAGTTTCAAGCCCAGAGCTCTCAAACTGCTCCTCTGGGCCCTTGTGGGAGTTATGTGCCTAACAGCTTCTCTCCTTTTCAGCTGGTACTTTACTACTTCCCCTCTTTAGCACTATTGCCCATGGTCAAATCTGCCTTTGGTTATGGCTCGTCCTAGTATTACGTTATCACTTGTACTTGTGTTAATGCCGTCGGTTACCTCGGAATGTGAGGTCCATCATGAACCTGCCTGCGCCCTTATGGGTGTAAAGTAGTGGCTAATTTCTTCTCATCTGTGGTAGTTTTCGTAAATGGTTTTCCTTATACTTTCCTGCCTTCCTGCTTCTTAATTTCTACCTGTTGTCTCCTTATCCAGTAGGGGGTTTCTTTGCTTTTAGGCAAGATGTGTGGTTAGGCCTATACCAGAGGGTCATGCAATTACGGGGTTTGAACCCAGGAGACGCGGTGGATGTTTGTTTAGAATTATCCTTTTGTTTTTGCCATAGCTAGCGCACCATGCACATTCTTGTACCTTAACAACGAATAAATGAGATAATCAAAAAAAGAAAATCCCACACTTTAGCCATCATCAAGCACCGGAGAAGAGATCATATCAATAACCTTGGTTTTACTCAAAATATCTTTCCTACTTTCCTACAAGCCATTGTAGATAATCTTCGTTTACGATAAAAAGATTATAAGCCCAGTCCGTTTGACTTAGACTTAGAATCGACTACTCTTAAACAATATTTATATTACTTCTTGTTACCAAAGCCAAATACATGCCTATAGGTTACCTTGAAGTCATATCAATGGAATCACAGCAGGTAATAGCTAATTCCAAACTCCTCAAAGAGCTTCTCTTAGAACGACGTCGCTCCAATTATGTCACCTCATTCCAACTAATACTGGAAGACTCCCTACCAGAGATTCAGTTCTATATACCTCACAACCCTCGTGGTTCACTGATCCCCTACTTGTCCCTTAAGTATCAGATTAGCAAGAAATTTATGACCACAATCACAGTCCCACCTTCTTGTGGAAACCGATCATTGAATATGACAAAAATGCAAGTAGAACTTCTAGTTCATTGCAACAAACATATCCTTTCCACCCTCCGTGTGGGGATTTGGGAGATATCCTCTCTCCTCCTAAACAACCTCCTCCTGACAACTCAGCGTGAATACGGACTACACTATATCCGATATTAGAGAACTTTTATTGTTGGGAAGGAACAACCAAATTTGGAGTCCACATAACCTTTGGCGCTCTATAACCTCTCAAAACTTACAGGACTGAGAAAGTCAGCCCCAGGCACCCGTTCAATTACCCATGGACCACTGGATTTCACGAACCCTGCCTTGGTAAAATGAGCAGAATATATTACACAGGCTATAGGCTATATTGACTAAACCCTATAGCAATCAGTCAACAATACTCATCTTACATACCATGAACTGTCTCCTCAAATGCAGGTTCAGGGAGACCAGTTACAGCACCATGCAAATCCCATCCTAAGAGGCTAGCAAATCACGGGAAATAGCTGAAACATGTCCACAATGAGTAGGAGATGTTGGCGGCAGAAATGGTCACCCTCTAAACAGAAACAACTAAAATGCTAGAAACAAAGTTGCGAGCTTAAGAACAAAGGCCTGCACACCATGAAGCTGTAAGTACTCAACTTCACACTAATATTGTTATAACATGGCACGAATCTATTTATCGTAAGCGTATACTAGACGAAGTCCTTGCCCGCCCCAGAGCCTAACTGTTGCAAAAGCATGTGGCTGCATTGGATGAATATGAGCGGACCAGCCTGACGTTAAGGAAACTCCTTCAGCCATCGGTACAAGAACGCATCCTAACAGAAGCCTATGACAATTGGAGGAATGAAGTGTAAGACCAAATGACTCATATGTTGGCACGAAGAAGGGTTGTAGTAATTCAACTACAAGTTGCCAGAAACACACCTAGTATTTGGAAAACAGTAGAACCCCAGCCAGTGGAAAATCAGGGTTTGCAAAAACAGACATGTGCTGTTGGACGAGAAGAGTTCCGCTTCATCCCCCGCAGAGATAACAGAAAGGGAGTATATTGAGGAGACGGAAACGAAAATGGCCAGCAAGGACTACCACCATCTATACTAGTGAATGCAACTGACCCTGGATAACATGACCCAGGATCAGAAGATGGGGGAGGCAGTCCAGACAAGGTGGTGAGCCATCAAGGCGATCTAAGACAGCTCAAAATTCAAAAACAAGGCAGATGCCTGGGTGGACTGACCAGGGCAAGCAGTAGCCCATACCAACAGATGGCAGGCGGATCCCCCATTCCAATTCAAAAACAAGCTCTGTTAGGATGTACAAGTATGGTTGCCAAATTGTGAGGATTACCTTCCAAGAAACCAATGGCGATCGGTGGATGATGAAGGACACATCAAGTTTGCGTTAGAAAGAATCGAGGGAGGTCAGGTAGCACTATTCGCTTTAACTTAATGAAAGAAGATAACTGCGTACCACTGGTTTCCAAAACATAAGATTATAATTTCGGGGTCACTTTCCGTACCAAGGTACTGAACGATTCTAAACACTTCTATGAGGCTCAGAAAGCCTTAGCTGAGATTGAGAAGGTCTGGTATAAATAAAACATGGAGAAGTATCGCCAAACCATCGAGCACCATAACATCTAGGCAAAAGTATCCCGTATCACTTGGAGAACCATAATTCTGTGGCAAATCCCTATGGAGGTCATGCTTACGCTATCGCATGAGAACCATGATTTGGCTAGCGAAAGGATGAAGGAAGTACGCAGGTACTCAGCGGAAGAGTCATTCCAGGAACAACAAGCTCAATTCTGAAAGAATAATATAGGAAAAGCAGAACCCCAAAAAAGGAAATGGGAGGAGGAATCTAAAATCAGCTAGACCACTACGAGAAATTAAAGCCGAAAAAATTATACATCCCTAGAACAGGTCTCCTTTAAATGGACAAAACCAATTGGAAAACAGGAAAAAAGCCCCCGCTGGAGGAAAAGGTTGTGTATACATATTGGATTGAAGCTCATAATGGAATACCTGAGAACATTTTTGAAGAATGAAAGCAAGCCAATCAGTGCACAAATTGTACTTTGGCCAACCATACTTGCAAATTCTGTATGAAACAGGATCTAGTATCAGTAATAGTACAGCGAGGGGGAAATTTTAAACGCACCTATTGAAGACCCCCGGGAACAATATAGCCAAAAGGGTAATGGCAATCAATAGAATGGTGAATCAAGTCCACCAGCTGTGAATTTGGGAACTGGATGAGATGGATGAAACATAAGTAAGTTTCTGGCACTGGCAGTGACGGCGGGCAGGTACTTGGTTATAGACCCCGTTCAGAAACTGAAATCAACATGGGGGCACGAACTCAGCAAGGTCTACTAGCATGTATCGTGCGCTACTCCATGGAAAACTCGAAACAGAGAGAGAGTTTTGCAAAGCAGTCCATACATAGAGGAATAACGTAGACCTAAAATGTCCGCAGAGGAAGAAGCATGTGGCTTAAATGGTGGCTTGTGGCAGTCCGGGACTAACTCGGGGAACTTTAAACTCAAAAGAAGTTAGTGGTGCCCAATATACGGTGTCCCACCGACCTTAGAGCGAAATATGGTCAATTAAACCCCATTCCTTTCCTAGCCCTAAATACCTATCAATGCTCCTGGAAGTGTAGACAAACTAGCGTCAGCAAGGTAGCTCTGAACAATTACAAGAGGAAACACATTTAGTATGGATTGTGAGAAGCCTTCATGGAACGAATATTCCCAACAGGGGGGCCAAAGAACTGAATTGTTAGACAAACGGAACAGGATTTCAAATATCAATAAAAATAAGTTACAGGTGAAGGAGAAACTACAGCCGCCTAGAGCTCACGCTAAATAATGACCTATATATCTGTCCAAAACCTTAACTATGGCTTTTTAAATACAAGAGGCTTGTATGACTCATGTGGTCATTTAGAGGAGATGTGTAGAATCCCCTTTGTATAAGAAACCTAATTATCACCCAATGATACAAGATCAGCTACAGTTAGGCAATGGAAGGTGTCAGGACAAAGAGCCGGTGTATGGAAACCCTTCGGCAAGGGTTAAAAACCACTGATAGTGTCCTGCCAGTCCACCTAAGCTCATTATTTTGATTTGTCTGAGGTGGCTTGAATAGGCGAAACTGTCTGAGCATGGTAATAAATACCCTAATTACTATAACAACAAATATGTTACTCAAAAGACCGGCACAGTCCCTGTGTGGCCATAACAAAACAAACAAATCCAAAGGACCTGCCACAACTTAAGTTTCATGCCCAGAAGGATGGGCAACCAGAGAAGCAACTGGAGAACGAATCCACATTTATTTGCTATTAAACTCTGGATATAATATATTGCTAATTAACCAGGAACTGTTTAACAAACATCCTTTACCATATCACAAACATACATAGCTAGGGCATTTACACCTAGGAAGGAAGAAACTACAGGATCAAGTGAATGAAGATACTATACACAACCTGTCATGTTTGAAATTGGGAGCAATGCTTACAGATCTCATGTCTCTAGTGAATTTGCCAATAGTGGCCAATATGACCTTATCTTCCCTTTTACAAGTTTGCAAACATACCATCATATAAAGCACAGCGCGGATGAGCAAAAATTGTTAGTTATTGATCAAAAATGTGAGATTCAGTTAATGATGAAGGCATGGGCCTAACCTTGCAATTTGACAAAACCACGGCCTATAACCCAGAAGCACGCTATATTGGACGAATTGAGGATGCCCCTCTAACTCTACTAGATGCAACCAAGCAGAGGAAAATCCTTTACAATATCAGGACTTCAGAAGGGTTTTTGCACCGGAAACGGCTATCAAATATGACAAGTGAAGAACCTTTGACCATGCAATGGATTTAATACGACGGGCAGTATAACTCTATGGGCCAATATATCCTATATTGGCCCACCAGCAAGATTGGCTAAGCAAATACCTGAAAAAATGCAGGATCAGGGGAGAATTGGGGTTTTCAAATCTCGCTCTGGGGCACCAATTGTATTTGTTCCTAAAGCAGATGGTTAACGGACACTGTGCATAGATTAAAGACAATTGAACAAACTCACACGGCAAATAAATACCTATTGCCTCTTATCAGGAAACTCCGAAAATAGGTGTGGGGGCTCAAATATTCTCTAAAGTCAACTTAAAAGATGGCTATCACCTTCAGAAAATTAAGGAAGGAGTCAAGTGGAGAAAGGCATTCTGGAACAGCTACAGCCACTTGGAATAAAAAGTAATGCAATGTAGACAGGTGAAAGCACCAGCCATATTTATACGCGATCATGAACAAATTCAGGGAGAATATTTAGATCATCGAGTGGTGGTATTGATGAAGATATGCTATTATGCTACTAAACCGATTAGGAACCCCTTGACTGAGTCTGAAAGGTCCTTTCTCAATTGGAAGAATGGATTTAGGGGTGTCAACCACCAAGTTGCTTATCACATTGACCCTGTATTATCTTTAGATATATGGTTGCAATATATAGAGTCACCAGGAGTGAAAGAAAAGTCCAAAGTATAAAAAATTGGAAGGCTAATAGGTCCTTAAAAGATATGCAAATATTCATTGACATTGCCAATTTTTACAGACGATTCATTAAAGATTTTTCCAAAATCTACAAACCGATCCCATAACATTTTAGAGTAACACCAGAAAGTTTAGTTGGGAATAGGAACATAATGGGGCATTCGAGGAACGTAACCAATAGTTAATCTCGGCCCCAATGCTCAGTCATTTATAAGCAGACACGGAAAACATTGTGGTAACCGATGTCTACCATTTTGCGCGAGGTTATGTCCTCTCACAATTAATGTACAAAAGGTGGCATACAGTAGCATTCCAAACAGAAAAGCTGAGTCTTGCAGAACAAAACTATGAGATCCATGATAAGGAGCTCCTAACGATTCTAGAAGCCTTCCAGGTATAGAAGCAGTACCAGGTCGGACCAAAAAAGCCCGTAATGATCTATATGGACTACCAAAACCTGCAGAATGTCCATACGAGTAAGGTTTCCAATCCACAGCAGATACGGGGGACTCATCAACTGGTGAACTACAGTATTAAGATTGTCTATCGACAAGGAAAATGTGGCAGAGAGCCGGATGTGCTAAGCAGGCAGCCGTAGTACCATCAAAAGGAGGGAGCTGCGCTTAGCGAACACTTAATACTCAAGCCTTCCCACTTCCTAATCACTCAAGTATATTTGGGCAAACCAGAAAGGGAGGAGGAAGTAACAGGCACGGAGACAACAGATTCCCTACAGGGAAAATTGATATCATCGGAAACATCAATCGACACAAAAGGCTTCCTGTTTACAGCAGGACATGTCCTGCATGCCTCTAAGGATTAAAAAATTTCGGGAAAAGGACAACTCCTAGCAGATTGAGTAATTACGGTGAAATATCGAAATGAATATACGCCCGCCTCGCCTCCTGCAAAGGCCTGGTAGCTATGAACGGGATCAGGATTAGAGGAGGTGTAATTAACGCAGATTACATGGGGGAAGTGAAGGTAATCATGATACACCTGGGAAAGCAAGATTACCTTGCCCGATAAGGGGACCAAATAGGCCTAATCATTATTGAAATATAAACACAGGTGAGGCAATGGAAGTATACAGACTAGTAGACACGCAGAGAGGATATGAAGGATTCAGAAGTAGCGAGATCTCACCTAGACGATTCCCTGGCTCTTAGACCAAGGTGGTGGTAGCCCACCTGTATGCCAACTAAGCCAAACATGAGTTTCTCGATCACATGGTGTTAGGAACAAAGGACGCCCGCTCAGACTACATGCAACCCCAGTTGGGATAAGAGCATGAGCGCCAAACTCCATAGAAAATCATAATACTCTGGTCCCTGTGTTCGCCCTGGAGGAAACACTGGCAGATTGTGCAGTTGCTCATTTGCATTGAAAAAACGAGCAATAGGAACACTTGTTGTAACCCCATATAGGTGGACGTCGTCCGTCTGACCGGATGCTGTCCACAGTGTATAGAGGTGGGCATCACAGGCTACTTCTCAGAAGTAGAATAAAGCGATTCGAACAGGTACCCGCCATGTTACACCTGGTTTAAGTTCAGAGAGCACGGGTAGTCCTAGATGGGCATGAAGGCGAAAACGAAGTAGACTACTCAGACACATAGTGAGAGCACACTGATGCCCCATGGGATGCCGCGAAGGTCAACGAACTTATCGGAAAATGTTCGTAGGTAGAGGCAATGAAGACGAGAAAGTATTGGATCGATTGTCAATACTGCGCATCCTCAAACTCAGCTGCGTACCTGGGTATAACAGCATGAGCCAGACTCGGTCAATAACAAGCTAGCCCATTGGTGTTCTAGGAAACGATTGGTATGTTAGGAAGAGGTAGGCCGTAGTTTAAAATGCAGAGAGACTGAAGACCGCTCAGACTAAGTGAGTTCACAACCTCAGAGGTCAAGGACTGGATCACGCCATTTGCAGTGTGGTGTAGTTTTGGTGTCAAACTGTGATTGCTCTAGAATGAATAATGGAGGTTGAAAGAAAGACACTAGTGTAGATAAAATCAGATGTAGGCCGCAAACACTATGTCGTTGGATATAAATATCAAAGTGCCACCTGAGCTTTAGCCTGATCCTCCCTCTCCTCTACACACCTGCTGCTTGAATTCTCAACACTACGAGAAATAATCACCACTTTCGCTTCGACTCAAGCTCACCATTTGGCCATGCCAGTGGGTGGGGATTTGTCTTAATGATTCCCTCCTCTCCGTGCAAATTAGGGTCTACCCCTTTACGTGACCTCTCTCCTCTTTTGGCATCTTTGTTGATGGTTCCTCCCCTTTCCCCACTTTTTATTGACTCGCTTAGCTTTTTGCTCTACCTCGCTTGATATTTGCATGCTTGGGAATTCCCTGTGACCTCACTATACGGCAGGGAGACTGGGTTGCACTAGGGGGAAATATTCTACAGGCCTACAGTTGCTTTAGCACTCTGATGGTCGATTCCCCCACTCTCACTTTGTTAAGAACTGCCTAGATGGCCACGTACACGATTTTGTTGGTCCTTAGGTCTACCCCTCCTCCATCCTCTCCTCCTGAAAGTTGATAGGCTGGCACCCGACTGCTCACCTAGCTTGCACCTTACCTCCCCCCCTAAGCTGGTACCTTACTACCACCCCCAGGCTGACACTCTGTCCTCTGGACTCAGCACTGGGCCCTGCCACAATGTGGCCTTGCTTCTTTAGGATCCTCTTGTGTGAGGGCCCCTTTCCACCATTCGTGCCAGGCTATATGCTCAGAGGAATGTCTTCCTACAGTGGACCCTTGACGGCTTATTATGGGAGATGGAACTACGTGTGTCTGATACCTAGGCCTTTGGTTTGACTTCGGTCTTAGGTGTTGGGGTTTCTCAGTTTCGTGTTCTCTTTTGGTGCATTTGGTTGGTTCACCGTTGGGGCTTGGAATTCTTTTCGTGTTGGTTTTGTTGGCTCTCTGGTGGTGATTACTTTGTGGTTGCTTGTTAGGATGGTTTTTTTACACCGGTTGAGTCTGGCTTCCCTAACAGTTTTTCCATAGCTTTCTGGGTTCAGGACAGGGGAGGAGGTTTGTTTACTGTCATAGCTAGCACTGCATGTAGATACTGTACCTTGAACATGAATAAAAACTGAATTAAATAAAATAAAAATAAGAAAAAAATACC
The DNA here is from genome assembly GCA_003316355.1 of Tuber calosporum. Lineage (NCBI taxonomy): Eukaryota > Fungi > Ascomycota > Pezizomycetes > Pezizales > Tuberaceae > Tuber > Tuber calosporum. The sequence goes on from QFET01001991.1 coordinate 13,207, forward strand.
TGTACTATAGCCATCATTAATCAAAGGACAAGAGATCTTAACAATCTCATAAGTTTTACTCAAAATCTTTATTACTTTCCCTTGAGCCTTCAATACAATCTCCGTTTACAAAAAAAAGATTATTAGCCTAGTCCGATTCGCTTGCCCTAAGAATCCACTACCCTTAACCGTATATTGATATTTCTCCTAGTTATCAATACACAATATATGACTATCAGTTACCTCGAAGTCATACAAGTGGAATCACAGGAGGTCATAGCTGATTCCAGCCTGCATGACAAGCTTTTCCTCCAAACTCGTCCCTCAAATTATGTCTGCTCATTTGAAGAAATAATTGAAGACTCTGTACCAGAGAATCAGTGCTTTATACCTCAAGTAAACTCCAGGTTCACCTATCCCCTACTCGTCCTGAAAGAATCAGATATTCAAGGAATCTACGAACACCGTTATGGACCCACATTCTTGTGGAAAGCGTTCCTTGACTATGGCTCCGCGGAAAGTGAAACTTACAGTTCCTTTTCCACAAACACATCCTTTGCACCCTCTGTCTGTGTATTTGGGAGACAACAAGTCTCCTCCTAAGCAAGGTCTTCCAGACAACTCCCCGTGGACACGGACTAGGGCATGTCCGATATTCAAGACATATAGCTGGTTATAAGCGACCATAGACCAAGACGCTCCAGATCACCTTTGGTACTCCACCACATCTCACAACATCAAGTAGTGAGAAAGTCAGCCCCAGGCACTTGGCCAAGTACCTCTAGACCTCCAGATGCCAGAAACCCTACCTTGGAAAAATTGGCAAAAGAGATTGGACAGGCTATGGGATAATTTGACCGATCCTTACCGTAATTGGTTGACAATACTTATCTGGCATACCATGAAGTCACTTGCTAACCGCAGGTCCAGGCGGACCAACTTCAGCACCATGCAAACAACATCGCAAGAGGTGATCAAATCATGCGTGAAGTGATGAAACAGGCCGACAATGGTTTGGAGATGTTGGCAGCAGAAATGGTCACTCTTCAAACTGCAACAACTAAAAGGCCAGAAGCAAACTTGCGAGGTCAAGAACCAAGGGCTGCATACCAGGAAGTTGTAAGTACTTAACTTCACCCTAATATTGGTGCTACAGGGCAGTAATCTATTGATCGAGACCGCCAACTAGAAGAAGGCCTTTACCTGCGAAAGGGCCCTAGTGTTGCTAAGGCAGGTGGCCACAGAGGAAAAACATGAAAGCTCATGACTGGAGTTATCGGAAGTCCATTAGAGATTAGAACAAGAATGCATTCCAAGAGAAGCCAATAACAAATGGCAGAATACAGTGTCAGACCAAAGGAGTAGTATGTTGGCACAAATAAGCTAGGCAGTAACGCAATTACAATTGGCCAGAATTACACCTGGGGTTTGGGAAATAGTGGAACCCCAGCCCGTGGAAAATCCAGGTTTGAAATAACGGACTGCTGCAGATGGGAGAGGAGATTTGCACTTCATCCCTGCAGAAAACTAAAAAAGGGGAGTGGATCGTGGAAACGGATATGCAAATGGAAGGAAGGGACCGCCACCGCCTCTACCATCGAATGCAGCTGAGCCAGGACACGATGGCCCAGGATCAGAAGTTAGGTTTGGGCCATCCTGACAAGGTCGTGAGCGAACAAAGAGAACGCTACCAGGTTGGAAATGGGAATCCGTGGCCAATGCCTGAGTGGACTGACTAGGGTAAGCATTAGCCTGTACCAACAGGTGACAGGTGGATCATTCTTTCAAATTCGAAAATAAACATCATCAGGATGTACAAGTATTTCTGCTAAATTCTGAGAATTTACTTAAGAAGAAAACAATGGCAAGCGGAGGATGATAAAGAACGTATCAAGTCTGCATTAGGAAGAATAGAACGAAATAAGGTGGCCCCTTTCTCAGTAACATACCCTATTAAGATCACTTGTGACCAAAGTTTCATGAAAGATTAAGTTTGAAATTTTTGAGTCTCTGGCAAGACCAAAGTTTCAGAATAATTCTCAGTAATGCATAAGGCGCAATAAGCCTTAGACGAGATGGAGAAGCTCAGGAATTCAGTGGACATAGAGAAGTATCTCCTTACCAAGGAAAGGCAGAACATGGAGGCGGAAGAATCCGCCATCGCTTGGGGAGCCATAATTTTGCGACACTACCTATTGATACTATACATACGCTATCACAAGAGAACCATGATTTGGATAGCGAATGAATCAAGGCAGTCTGCATGGTTAGCAGAGCGGAATAATTGTATAAGGCACAACAAGGGCTATTGCACAAGAACGACATGGGAAAAGGAAAACCTTAAAAGGAGAAGTGGGAGGATGAATCCAAATCCAGCTACACAACTGGAGGAAATATAAAGCGAAAAACGTATAGGTCAGTGGAGTGATCCTACGTCTCCTCTACATTTCCGGCGCTTGAAATCTCAACACCAAGAGAAATCATCACCACGTTCGTTTCGACTCAACCTTACCCTTTGGCCATGCCTGGGTGTAGGGATTTGTCTTAATAATTCCCTCCTCTCTGTGCTCATTAGGGTCTACCCCTTTGAGTTTCCTATCCCCTATTCTGCCATCTTTGTTGATAGTTCCTCTCCTTTCCCCGGTTTTGTTCTGCGTTACTTAGCTTTTTAATCTCCCTCACTTGACATTACCAAGGTCGGGAATTCCCTCTGACTTCCCTATATGGCTGGGAGACAGGGTTTCAGTAGGGGGAAACAGTCTACAGGCATATAGTTGCTTGGCACTCTGATGGTCGATTCCCCCACTCTCACTTTGATGTAAACTGCCTAGATGGCCACGTACACGATTCCATTGGTCCTTGGGTCTACCCTTCCTCCATCCTCACCTCCTGACAGTTGATCGGCTGGCACCTTGCTGTTCACCTATCTCGCACCTTACCGCCCCCCCTAAGCTGGTACCGTACTACGACCCCCAGGCTGACACTCGGTCCTCTGGACTCAGCCCTAGGCCCTGCCAAAAGGTGGCCTTGCTTCTTTAGTATCCTCCTGTGAGGGGGCCCCTTTCCAGCCTCAGTGCTTAGCTATATGCTCACAGGAATGTCTTCCTACTTTGGACCCTTGCCGGCTTATCATGGGAGATGGAACTACGTGTGTCTGGTACCTAGGCCTTTTGTTTGACTTCGGTCTTAGCTTTTGGGGTTTTCTAGTTTTATGTTCTCTTTTGGTGCATTTGGTGAGTTCACTTTCGGGGCTTGGAATTGTTTTCGCGCTGGTTTTGTTGGCTCTCTTGATGTGATTACTGCGTGTCAGCTTGTTAGGATTGTTTTTTACAATGGATGGGTCAGGTTTCACTTACTGTTTTTCCAAAGCTTTCCAGGGTCATGGCAGGGGAGGAGGTTTGTTTACTGCCATAGCTAGTGCTACATGCAGATTCTGTAGGTTCAACATGAATAAAAACTGAATTAAGTTAAAAATAAAAATAAAAATAAAAATTTACAGGGTAGTGGAGAAGGCTGCCTACAAATTGAAAAATTAAGCGGATTAACGGAATACAGCCTCCGCTGAAGGAAAGGTTCAGCACAGAAATTGGATAGAAGCACACAAAGGAATACCTGCGGACAAAATTGAAGAATGAAAGAAAGGGAATCAATGCATAGGTTGCACTTTGGTCAACCATACTTGGAAGCTCCGTAGGAACCAGGCTCAAGTATCGGTAATAAAATAACGATGGGGAAATCTTAATCACCCTTATCTAAGACCCCCACTAACAATATCGCTAAAGAGGCAAACAGTAACCACATCATGGGTGAATCAAGTTCACCAGCCCAGAATTTGGGGATTGGATGACATGGAAGAATCTTGGGAAAGTTTCTTGAACTGGCATAGACGGCGACTGGGTACTCAGTTACGGACCGCTTTCTGAAACCGAAATCAACAACTGTTCTCGACCTTTGCAAGGTCCAACTAGCAGGTATTCGGCGCATCTCCGTGTCAAACTCAAAACAAACAGAGTGTAACCAAAAGCAGTCCTGGCCTACGTGAGTAACGCAGAAATGTGTATAACAGGCCAGCAAGAAGCGATTGTCTCATATGGCACCTCGTGGTAGTCTGGCTCTAAATCTTGGAACCTTAAAGTCTAAAAGAAGAAAGCGCTGCTCAACACTTGTTGTATCATGAACGTTAGTACGGAAGTCAGTCAATTAAAACCTAAGTTTTTTCAAAGCGCTAATCTGTATCAATGCTCCAAGGGAGAGTGGACAGATTAGCTAGAGCACAGGACCTATTATGAATGACCACAGGGAATTGGTTTATCATGGATCGTGAGAAGCCTTCCTGGAAAGAATATTCATAATGGGTCACCTGGATAACAGAATTCTTGGATAAAAGGAACAGGATACCTGAGATCTAGAAAAAAGAATTGGAAGAGAATGAGACACCACAGCCGCCAAGTTCAAAAGGTAAATCGAGGCGCGTAAATCCGTCCCGAGCCTGGACTTCAGCTTTGTGCAATGGTGAGGTATGTGATACTCATGTGGTTATTGAGGAGAAGCGTAAAGAATCTCCAAAGTACAAGAATGCAGACTATTAACTAATGATAGGAGTGCGGCTCCAGTTATGCAAAGACAGGTGCCAGGGCAAATGGCCTGTGTATGGAAACCCTTGGGCAAAGCATAAAGACCGTTGGTAATGTGCTATCCAGTACACAAAAGAGCATAAGCTTGGTTTTTCTGAGGAGGCTTCAATAGCCGAAACCGTGCAGGCCTGGTAATAACAATCTAGTTACCATGACAACAAACATGTATCTAAAAAGACTGGCACTGGCCCTTTGTGGCCATAAAAAACAAAACAAACATGATGCACCCATCCCACCTTATTTTTCATGCGCAGATGGAACGGCAACCATTGAAGCAAAACAAGTACATATCCAGATTTGTGTGCTATTAGACTCGAATCTAAAATCTTCCTAATTAAGCAGGAACTCGTTAATCAACATCGTTTACCATTCCACACATGCACACGTAGCTTGGACATTAACACCTTTGAAGGAACTACAGCCTCAAACGGAGGAAGAAACTATACGTATCCTATCAAGCTAGGAATCGCGAGCAATGCTAAACGATGTCTTATCTCACGAAAAATTGGCAATCCCAGCAAATATGACCTAAACCTCGCTTTTTGATAGTGGCATACAGAACATCCCTTGAAGCACATCGAGGATGCGGAAAAATGGATATTTATTGATCAAAAATATCATAGTCATGTAAATGATGAAGGCATAGACCTGACATGTGAAAGGGACGAAACCATGACCTAGGACCGTCCAGCCCAGTAGGTTGGAAGGATTGAGGGTGCATCCTCTACACTACCGGATGCAATCTAGCTCCAACATATCCCTTGGCAATATTAGGACTTCAGAAGGGTTTTTGTTTGGGAAACAGCATTGAAACTCACCAGAAAAAGTACCTTGCCCATGCAATTGATTTAATACTTACAGCAGTCCCACCCTGGGGGCCAATATACCCTATGTCTGCCTCCCTGCTACATTTGCTAAGCAAATTCCAGAAGAAGATTCAGGATCAGGGGAAAATTGTTAGGAGACAAATCTCCTTTTGGGACACTAATTTTATTTTTCTCTAAACTAGATAGTTCAAGGAGAAAAAGAGTGGATTACCGATATGGAATAAACTCTGTGTAGCAAATAAATACCAGTTGCATCTCCTTAGCTAACTGCGCGACTGGGTTCCGGTGGCTGAGATATTCACTAAACTCATATTAAAAGAAGGCTATCACCACCGGAGAATTAAGGAACGATATGAATGATAAACCGCCTTCAGGACCCGATACAGCAATTTTGAATACAAAGGAATGCCATTCAAAGTGGTGAATATGAAGGCCACATTTCATGCCATGATGAACCAAATCCTGTGCGAATTTTTAGATCATGGAGTGGAGGTATACCTTGAGGATATCCTTATTTAAGCCAGAACAGAAATGGAACACTTTGACTTGGTCAGAAAGGTCATTTCTCGATTGGAGGAATATGATTTAGTGGTATCAACTAATAGGTCAGTTTCTCACATGGACACAGAAGATTTTGGCGATATATTGATGCAATGGACATAGTCCCTATGAAGGAAAGGAATGTCCTTAGCATCAAAAATTGGAAGACACCTAGGTCCTTAAAGGAGGTCCAAATATTCTTTGACTTTACCAATTTTTTCCAAGGTTTGATTGTAGATTTCTGAATAATCAGCAAACCGATTAACGAATCATTGAAAGGTGACCATAGCACATTTAGGTGTAGACCGTAACAAAATAGGGAATTCATGAAACTTAAACAAGGTTCATCTCAGCCCCAATACCTTGCCATTTTTACCCTGAGAGACAAACTATAGTTGTAACAAATGCCAGCGATTTTGCCCTTGGATGTATCCTATCATAATTTAAGGAGAAAAAGCTGCACACAGTAGCATTCCACTCAAGAAAGCCCAGCCCTACTGAACAAAATTATAAGATCTAGGATAAGGAGCTCCTGGTGATTCTGGAAGCATTCAAGCAATGGACAAGTACCTGGTCGGAACAGAAAAGATAGTAACGGTCTACACAGACCACCAAATCCTATAGAATTTGCTAACAACAAAGCTATGGAATCCACGGCAGATAAGGTGGGCTTAACAACAGGTGAACTACAATTTCAAGATTGTCTATCGACCAGGAAAATGAGTAGGAAAGCCAGATGCACTAAGCTGACGGCTCAAGTACTATTCTGAAGATGGAGCAGCGCATATCCAAAGGTCAATACTCAAGCCGTGCTAGTTACAGATTAGACTGCAACATTTGAACAAAACAGAAAGGGAGGAGGAAGACATGTGCACAGAGACAACAGGTTCCCTATAGGTAAAATTGCTATTATGAGAAACACCAATGCCCATAAAAGGCTCGCGACTTGATGCAAGATATGACCTGTATGCTGTAAGGGATTTCATATTTCACACCAAAGGACAACTACTAGCATAGAAAGGAATTGCAGTTAAACTACCGCGAGGAAAGTACGCCCGCCCTGCATCCCGAATTGGATTGGTAGCTAGTTATGGGATCAATATTTGTGGAGTGTAATTGACGCGTATTACACCCAGGAAGACAAAGTGCTAATGATGAAACCTTGAAAACAAGCTTGCCAGGTCCGAAAGGGTGACCAAATAGCAATGATGATTACTGAAAATGTAAACACAGCTGAGGCGATGGAAGTTGACAGGTAGGAGGACAGCAAGTGAGGGGATGGAGGATTCAGAAGCACCTATATCTCACCAAGACGATCCACAGCCATTCAGAACAAGGTTGTAGTAGACTACCTACAAGCCAAACAAGCCTGAAATGAGTTTCTCAATCACGTAGACTAAGCAGCGAGACTGGACCAAGGAATGGTCGTTTTGTCTAGTGCAATAATATCCAAGGTTGATATTAAAAAATATGACATAGAGCTACCAAAGAAGATTGCAGAAGCAGGACAGGACGATCGAGATTGACTAGAATACAAGCAGGATTTGCATGCATTAACAAATGATGGCAAACTACTACCAAGTAACGGGGCGATAATTGAAGGACTAGTCAGCTACAAGAATGGTCTATACATTCCAGAAAATGAGTAGCTACCATAAGCTATATCAAAAAAATGCCATTATCCAAAGGTAGTAGGACACTTTGGGCAAGAAAAGACATTGTAAATAATTACATAAAACGTTTACAGGAAAGGACTGTCAGCATGGATCAAGGACTACGTATGGTCATTTGACGAATGCCAAGATAAAAGTCACTATGACAGGATCGGTTTGATCTACGGCACCCCTTGGAAGTTGTGTTCGCAGTCTGGTTATCCATTTCCAAGGACCTTATCACACAACTACCATATTCGCAGGGAAGAATACAAATTATGGTACTAGTGGATTGGTTTTCGAAAATAGCTCACTCCATAGGTCTGGAAAGTATTTCAAGAGCTAAGGATGTCTCAAACATATTCTTGAGGGAAGTCTGGAAGCTGCATGTACTTCCAGTTAAAACAATCTCCGACATGGCTGCAAAGCTTTATGGAGAATTCTGGGAATCTCTATATAAAACCTTAGGGATATAAGGAAAGATGTTAACTGCATACCACGCGCAAACTGATATACAAATGGAGAGGACCAACCAAGGGGTGGAACGATACCTCACGAACTTTGTATATTACGATCAAAGAGAATCGTACTAGTTGTTACCGCTGGCCGAGCATGCTGTCAACAAGTCAATAACAAACACTCATAGAATGTCCCTATTTTATATCATATATGGGTTCCATCCATAAACAAAATCGATGAGGGAACGGGAAGGCCCATATCTTGGAACCCAGCTAAATGCGCACTGTATTCAAACAATACACTAACAAGCCAGAACTGCTTTGCAACAAACACAGGAAAATATGAGGAAATATTACAATCGTAAGGGTAGGGGGCAACCAGATATTATAGTAGCAGACATGCTCCTGTTAAATGCAAAGTAGATACACACTAAGCCACCTTCGAAGAAGCTTAGTCCTAAGCTATATGGAGGTTTAAGGTATTAGAGAAAACAGGAGAACGTGCATACAAGTTTGAAATATCACCCTGATGGAAAATCATAGGATATTTCATGTTTCCTTGTTGGAACCCTACCAGTTGTCAAATAGACTGGGAAGAGAGCAACCTCAGCGCAAGCCGGAAGTAATTGATATAGATTTTGAAAGGGAGATCAAAAGAATTGTGCAGAGTGAAATAATCTCATACACACCACGGATGGGTGGCCGAAGTCGAAAAATAAAACAGTAGCGATATTTTTTCAACTGGACTGTATCTTCCAAGTGAGAAGATCCGTGGTAACCAGCAAACCACTTGTAACATGCGCAGGAATTGGTGGTTTCATTTCATAGGGAGAATCTGTATATGCCAAAACAGTCAGACTTTGAATGTCAAGGAAAAGGTTTTCCTAGCGCAGGCAAGTAAACGCGTTTGGTTTATTACCCTAGAAAGTCGAGTTCCTGAAGGATATGCATTTGGGTTATAATTGGGGATTTTTTTATTTTTATTAGTTTAGTTAAGAGAGGGTAACCTTAGCAGGAGCGATGCGTGATGATCGCAGTGAGGAGGGAGGTTGTGTTAGGCACCAACGATGCTGGTGACGACTACTAGCTTCCCAAGTTGGAACAATGGCATAAGCGCCAAAACTCTACCGACAATCATACACCTCTGGCCCTAGTGTTGGCCATAAGAGTTGACACAGGCACCGTGTGCAGTTGCTCGTGGAAATATAAAAAACGCGTAATTAGAGCAGTTTTTGTAACCATGTATATGTCGTGGCAGTCCGTCCGACATGTTGCGATCCGTAGGCTATATAGCAAGGCACCTCTGGTTACGTGTCACAAGTAGAATAACGCGAGTATATCATGAACGCACAAATTTGCACCTGGTTGAAGTTCAGTGAGCCCGGGTAGTCCTAGATTGGTATGAACGCGAAATCGAAGTAGACTACTCCGACAGATAGTGAGAGTATACTGATGCCCAATATGATGACTCGAAAAGTCAACGAACTATTCGGAACATGTTGATTAGGAGAGGCAGTAAAGAGGAAAAGGTATTCGACCGATCTATACTCTAGTAATCCTGAAAGCCAGCAGCATAACCGGATAAGACGGCATCAACCAGACTCGGTCAACAAGGTAGCTGGCCCCTTGGTGTTCTAAGAAACGATTTACCTATTACAAACTGAATGGCCATAGTTTAAACAGCAGGTTGACAGATGACCTCTCAGACTATGGTGGTTCACACCCTCTGTAGTCAAAGACCGATCATGCCATCCACGGTGCGGGGAAGATTCAGGGTCAAAGCGCGCCTGCTCTTGAATGAATAATGGAAGTTGAAAGAAAGACACAAGTGTAGATATAATCAGATATTGTCCGCGGACACTCAAACATGGGATATATCTATCGTAGAACATCCTGAGCTTTGACCATCATCAAGTAACGGAGAAGAGAACTTATCAATATTTTAAGTTTTGCTCAAAATCTTAATTACTTACCAACGAGCCTTCCTAGACAATATCCGTTTATGATGAAAAGATTTTAAGCCTAGTCCGATTCACTTGCCCTTAGAATCAACTACCATTAACACATACACCACCAAGCGAGATAGGACTAAGAATTAGTCCTGATGTCTAAGACTATATGATCCAAGGTTGATATTAGGAAATACTGCCAAGGGCTATGAAAGCCAATCAGAGAAGCACGAGTGGACGATCAGGATTTGCAAGAACGCAAGCAGGAATGGGAAGCATTGACAAATGAGGGCAAATCACTCCCAACTCACAGGGCAATAACTGAAGGACTAATCTACTACAAGAATGGCTTATAGATTCCAGACAAGGAGCAGCTACAAACAGCTATACCAAAAGGATGCGTAAATTCTAAGGTATCAGGATACTTCAGGCAAGAAAAGACACTGGAAATAATTCCGAGAGACTTTTAGAGGATGGACTGACAGTGTTGATCAATGACTATGAACGATCATGTGACGACTGCCAACATAATATATCATCATGACATGCCCTCTTTGGTCTACAGCCGCCCTAGCAATTTCCGTTCACAGCTTGGTCATCCATATCCACAGACTTCATCATACCACTACCAGAATCGCAATAAAGAACACAAATTATACTAGTTGTAGATCAATTTACAATAATGGCTAATTTCATAGGTCTGGAAGGTTATGCAACAGCTAAGGATATTGCAAACGTATTCTTGAGGAAAGTCTAGAAGATACATGTACTTCCATTTAAAAGTATCTCCAACATGGATGCAAAATTCTTTTAAGAATTATTGGAATGCTTATACAAAAGCTAGTAATTAAACAAAAGATATAAATTGCGTACCACCAGTAAACTGATTGACAAATAGATTGGAACAAGCAAGTGCTGGAAGGATACCTCAGGAACTTTGTCAATTATGATCAAACAGCTTGTTACATATTCTTACAAAAGGCCGAGCAAGCTTATAAGAACTCAGTAACAAACGCATATGGCATGTGACGATTTTACTCATTCTATGGTTTTCATCCATAATAGAATGGATTAAGGAACGTAAAGCCTAAGATCTAGGAGCCCAACTATATGCATACTGGATGCAAATAAAACACCTACAAGCCTGAGAGGATTTGGAACCAACACGAGAAAATATGAGCAAATATTACAATATTAAGGCTGGGCAGCAAGTGGACAATATAGATAGTTACCTGGTCATGGTGAATTCAAAAAACATATGCACTAAATAACGTTCGAAGAAGCCTTGTCCAAAATAATATGGCCCGTTTAAGGTATTAGAAAAAAGAGGAGACCCCACGCACATATTAGAAATATTGCCCAAATGGAAAATCTAACCGATATGTCATGTATGCTTATTAGACCGCTACCTCACGTCAAAACTACTGGGTAAAGAGCAACCCCTCCAAGGGCCAGAAGAAATAGATTCAGATCTTGAATTGGAGATCGAAAGAATAGTGAACTGCAAGGTAATCTACAACAGACGGAGGGTGTATGGCCGAAACTGACAAATGCGCGAGTTATGTTGTTTTGTTTAGAAGACTGCGTGTTCTGATAAGGAAAAAATTCCTTGGAACCACATGACCACTAAGAACATGCACATGAATTTGAGAAGCATTACATTCGGAGAATCTGGATCTGCTAGAGCAGGCAGACTTTGAATGACAAGGCAAAGGTTTTCCTAGCTTGGCAAAGCAAACGGATTAGGTTTTTTAAACTAACAATTCGATTTCAAAAAGGATATGTATCTTGGTTATAATTTGAAGGTTTATTATTTTGGTTATTTTGGTTAAGATAGGGTATCTTTAGAAAACGCAATTGGAGACGACTGCACGGAGTAAGGAACTTGTATTAGATACAAAGGCTATGGTAGAGGACTACATGTCACCAAAGATGGGATAGGATTATGAGCCAAAAACTCCTCAGATAATCATACCCATCCGGCCCAGGCATTCCCCCTGGGAGTTAACTAAGGCACCTTGTGTAGTTGCTTGTTTACCTAGATAAAGGAGATATTGGAGCACTTATTGTATACCCGTATACGTCATTGCCATCCGTCCGACCGGATTCTGTATTGTATGCGACAGAAAGTCGGGCCTGAAAAATCGGGCACTAGGAAAATAGATTTAGGAAACAACCAACCCCTGAATTTACAAAAAATAAATCCTTAGCGAGAGAATTAGAACGCTAATAAAGATGTATAAGGAGAAAAAATATGAAAACAGAGTAGGGGGGAGGAGGGAATTGAGAAAAAAGACGTGTAAGTTTGTGTGAGAGGAGGGAAATTTTGAACGACAAGGCACTATAGGCAGGGATAAGAGCAGGGATAAGTGTATGCGTAATTGCAGGAAATAGGGTTAGCTAAACCAGAAAATGATAGTTTAGAAAGCTTAGATAGTGCTGTTCGGAATGTGCTATAAACAAGGATTTGTCACCTATGGGACTCATTCCTTGCTAAGGGATGTGTGATCAGAGTTTCATTCTTGGGCCAAGAATGAAATGCTTATGGAATCATGGCTCGTGTAGAATGATAGCTATACTGGACTAGGATATTTGTATATATTGGGTCTTCTTGTTATTAATTTGTTCTATATGCAATTCAGATACTATAATAGTTGATCAGCACTTTCAGGTAGCATTATATAGGTTTATAGAGTCAAGTTATAAGTAAAACATATGTAGGAAATTCTGATTGTACTAGGAATCACAACTTTGATCTCTCTGTGTTTCGCCATTCCAGGGCCTTTTATTCCACTTCCACAATAACAAAGGAAACACATGTTAATTTCATCCTTTGCGTGAACTATGAAACAAGAATCTCACCTGTCGACTAAAATATCGCGAATCCAATAAAACAATCCCTGAGACTTCCATACATAATCCAACGTCGCCTATCTATTTTCAGAATGAATTAAGTATGAAGTGAGAAAAAAAAAAAAAAAAAAAAACGAAAAAAGATTGTGTGAGTGCGAGAGGGTCTGAGAGGATGGAAGTGTAAGAGTGATAGTAAGTGAGGGAGTATTAGCAAGTGAGTGAGAATGGGAATGTATATGTACGTATAAGTATAGATGGAAGTATAAGAGAGATAGGAAAAAACTAAAAGTGAGAAAAGAAGAAGGAAATAGCTAGATAGTAAGTAAGCAAGTGAGTAAGCAATAGAATGAATGAGAGAATAAAAGCACAAGAGGGGAAGTATATAAGGGGGAAAGAGTGAGAGAAAGGAAGAAAAAATTCCCAGGTTAAACGATATTGATTCGGAATTCACGGTGAAGATACTTATATTGCCGCTTAGAAAATGCTCTTTGTTCTGGTTTTGAGCCTTCAAGATAAGCGGTAATTCCTCTCTTACTCCGATTTGAGAATCGTCTAATTGTCCGTAGGCTGACTGAATCCAAGGCTTCATTAACACTTTGCTCAACTGCAGAGAAGGAGTAAGAACAGTTTTCTCTTGTATATCGTTTTACTGCAGCCCAGAAGAACTCTATGTAATTTAATTCAAAATGAAACTTTAGGTAAAAAAGAACTTCATGGCCACGCTTTACAATCTCAATCTCCAAAAGTGATTTCTTCTCCAAAATCTCTGCCTCGCTTTCCATAATTCAGATCACACAGTATCCTAGGCCTTTCTCGCATTGGTAGAGTTTGCAAAGCTCAAACTCCTCTAAGGACTCTGCAATATTATTATCTAATTTTTTTTTTCCCAGAATTGCATTGTTTGCTAAGTGCTTTTTCCAAAGCCCACGCTCCTGAAATACTCATTTGAGTCCTTTTGGCATGCCAACCAACGCTGGAGACTTTAGAAGACCTGTATCCCCATCTATATCTCCATCTTGGTAGACCATATACTGAAGAAGGTTCTGAGGGGTGATGGTAGAATGCATTTGGGGCTACTTGCCTCCGGGCCCCAGATTCATTCGACTAGAAAAGAGTGCGTCAGGGGCTTTACATGCATGCCATGCCCACTTGGGTTTATGGAATGCAAAAACACCGATATGGCCTGGGAATGCATTTTCAAAAATCAGAACCGGTTTGGTAAGAACTTGGTCGAGCACTTTTTTCTGAGTCCCACTAGCTCTCATCATTTTTGCGATGTTTTATAATCTCACAAGCCTTGATGTTGGTACCGGTAACCTTATCAAAATAGTGTAATCGTCCATGGGCTACAGTCAAAAAGTCGGATACCATCAATCCTTTCCCTTTCCCTTTGGGCTTTGAACACTTGGTTCCTTTTACCTTCCAGTAGTACTGATTATCATCATTTGCATTGAATGTTGATTCATCATGAGTAACCAAAATTCTTCGCTTGGTACCCTATGGTAATCACTCCTTCTGTATTTCCCCTCCGTCGTCATACTCTCTCAATGTTGGTACTATTCGCCACTGAAAGTTTAGTTACTTGCTACTTCCCACTCCTGACCGCTTTCTACCTTGTCATTCCACATCTTGCTAGTTTTACTTGGCTCAATCTGAGTCTTTAAAGATAGTCAATTCTTATGAATACAGTAAAGCTTTCATGAGATTCACAATCTTTAAACCCTGGGATTTAATTTGAAGAAAGACAGTACTAAGAGTGATTGAAGTGTAGGAAGTGGTTGAATGGCGAGGGATGGGGGATTCTTACCTGCCATGTTGGCAAAAATATATTTTAACAGTATGCTACCACATCTACCCGTTCATGCCCATCAACATATCCCTTCTTGTCACGGCCATAAACTTCTCCCATCTTACCCAACCATTGTTGTGCAGTCCGTATTCCGTTTGAATTTGCAGCTAATTTTGGCGGTTCTAATACGGCTGAGATTTGCATGATATCAACTACCCGCTCTGACTGGAAGTAGGTATTAACGACTTCACATACTCCTCATGTAGTAGCCTTTGACATTGACCTATTAAGGTATTCTCGAATTGCTAACTTTATCTATTTCAGGTTAGTATTCATCCTTTTGGCAATCTCCCTCTGCTAGTATTTGTATTGAACTTAACTAACTTACCGCTTCGTCTCCAAACAATGTTCGTACCTTGCAATGCTTTCCTTGAAATACCGTGGGAGGAGGTATCTGATATTCCTACCAATCACGATGCCACTTCCGTACGGCCTTTGCCCACTTGGTTCCCCTTCACAAAGCTGCAGCTATTGTAATGCTATCTGCAAACCATTCTGATCTTCCTCGCCGTATTTCAAGGTTTCGCAACTGCAAGAGTGCATCCACTCTCAGCTTTCGTGCCCCCTCTGCCTTCTTCTTCTTACTCCAGGTAACCAATTCTAACCTCTCTTTCTCAACTCCTGGTGCCTCTAACTCTTTGCCAAAATTTGGTGCCTGAAATCCTTCTTCGTCACTCCTAGTTCTTTTTGCTTCACTAGCCAAAGGTGCGTCTAACGATCTTTTAAAAAATCTTCCAATCAAACCATATTCTTACAATTTTTTTGTTCTCTTCCTCATGTTCTGATTTTTTGTTCTTATAGTATGAGCGGGAAGATGCACTTTTCTCTTTGTTGCTACGTGAGTATCCATGCAATCTTCTTTCTGCCTCCTTCCAACCATCTTTTGGCTGCATTTTGACAATAATGTCCTCCTCCACATCACTAAGTTCAATTCTATCATCCTCTCCTCCACTCCCCTTCCCCTCTACCCATGATTCAACTGGCACTTAAATTTATTAATAAATATATTAATTTTTTCCTTATATATCGATTTAAATAGACTTACCTTCTTCCCCTTCCGATTTGTTTCCAGTTACCCCCTCCCAGGTTTTTTCTCTGAAATCTTGGAATACCACAAACCGATTCCCAATTGCCTCAATTACGAATCCGCCTCTACACCCACTAACCCATATTGAACTATTCTCTTTCCGTTTACCTTTCTCATTCTTCTCTGCAACCTTTACTCCTACCCCTCTTTGCACCACCATCCACGCCCCCTCTGCCCCATCATCATCTGCTGGATTCTTTTTTCGTTCATTTTGAGCACACATGCACGCATAAAGGCTTTGGGCAGTTACTTTGTTTTGGCGCTGCATATTGGATCAATGTTGATAGTATTGAATTTCAGACCTGAATAAATTGATAGAATAAGTAGAGATATGTTGAGCTTTCTGAATACTAATTTTTGAGTAACCACTAATGTCTTTATTCTCTTTCTCCAAATGCCAAATCCACTAGTTGTAACGACTCCAAGATCAGTTGGTATAGCTTACTGAACCTCAGCCCAGCCAGTGGTCCTACTAGGACGTGGACAGGAATGGTACCAGACACCTGTAAAGTGACATAGCAACAAAAAGTACCTTTCATGAAGAAAGGGTACTTAGGTACCTAGTTAGATAGGGTAACCCAGCATGGCCGGGTAACCTTGGTGCTCACATAGGTAGGGTAACCCCACTAGACCGGGTAACCCGGAGCTACAGTCAAGCAGGGTAACCCTCTTGAGTAGGGTAACCCGGAAGCTTGGTTAGGCAGGGTAACGCTTTATATAGGGTAACCCATCTCCTCAGTTAGGCTGGGTAACCACTTAGGCAGGGTAACTGGGAAGCCTAAGGAAAATATGGTAAGCAGTGTAAACGCCGCCGGGCGTGCTACATTCGCGTAACCAGGTGTTTCTAGCGTGTGGATTGGGGTGTAACAAATAGGTCAGTTACGCACAACCTTCAGGTAACGCAATAGGGCGTTACACAGACTTCCGCAGCGATTTGCACCATGTTAGTGCCCAGTTTCCCTACCTTGGGGATTGCGGGTGAAATTGTGGACATCAAGTTACCCTCCCCTAACATGACGCGAAACGCGATATCCTACTACAAGTACTCCAGGGTATTTGGAGTGATTTTGGCGTGTCCAACACCCCCTTGCGGCTCCCACGTTCGCCCCTTGCGACAAGTGGGAAAGGGTGACAGTTGGTAAAAGCCTAACAAAACTGAGATATTGAAGGTGGCAGTGTAACCCCGTATACGTCACTGCCGTCCTTACGACCAGATTCTGTCTGCAGGATATATATAGGGGTGGGCGACGGCCGACCCAGGCAAGTTGTTAGTATTGACATCAGATGGCCTTCCGAGGGTACTCTAGGTGCCTATAATCCCTATGAGAGGTATGGGGGTCCCACAGAATAGCTATCTGAGAGTCGGGGATAAACGGAGGTTTGTCTGGATAAAACTCTACTAACTACACAACGATAGCCCAGGCGGTATATCAATACTGAGGGACGTTAGTGGACTCTAAGAGGCATTCAGTCTTATCACGGCTAAGGTGATCACTGAACGGTTGGCTATATGTAGCGCCTGTTTAGCCAACTCAGTAAAGACACTTACCGGGGGAGCTACGCAGTCATAAGAAAAGCTGCCGATAGGCCAAGTAGACACAGTTGACTGTAGTGCTTGCATAGACGGAAAAGCCATAGGGCTACTGAGTCTCATACTTAGGTTTCGGTTCAAAGTCAGATTGTCAGTTCGCCATTGACAAGACAGCGATCGGAAAGGTTTTTCTCTCCTGCCGGCATAATCAAAATGCATTACAGAAAACCTATATGTTTGAACGGACTCAGCTTCTCTGTGCGATCCACAGGCCCTGAGGTTAATTCCGGAAGGGCCATGTGTCTGATGATCCCTGAGTGGAGAAGAGAGCTCCCTTAACGGTCGGAGTAGGGATGGGTGTCGTTGGCTTTATAATTCTACTTAAGTAAAGGCTAACGGCACTCTACTCTGATAACAAACTATCCTCTCGAGAAGACTTGAATTGAGTGAAGCTCTGGCTTAACGATATTAAGTTTTCTTAATTGATTCAATTATTTTATCTTTACCTTCTGTGAACTTTGCGTTGAGTCTTTTGATGCGGTCGCAACCTTAGGATCCATCTTCCTATAGGGTGCCCCCGTTACAGCACTACTACCCGTCTTCTTCGACAGGCAGGATTTTATGGCCATTGATATTCACTCCCCTTCTGGTCTGTTTAGCTCAGCTCATCGGGTCTTCCGCGTTTACAACGCCTACTCCACCACCGTGCGCTCATCCAACCCCCGTGCAATTTCTCCATCTCATAATATCCGGGAACACGCTTTCCCCACCCTCCTGGTTGGGGATTTGAACCTCCATCACCCTCTTTCCGACCCTCCAAAGGTCCTTTCTGATACTGAATTTAGCCTTTCTTCCCTATACTTTGACCTGGCCTCCGAGCTAGGCTACTCACTCTTAAATACACCAGGTGTATTCACTAGGTTTCCCTTTGATGGCACATCCACACCTGGAGTCTTAAACCTGGCCTTAGTAAATCCCTCCCTTGCCCCCTTTGTTAGCTCACGGGGTATCACCCTCCCACTCACCGGCTCTGACCATCTCCCAATCACAATAACCCTATTTTGGCTATTCCTACGACAGCCTGACCCCACCCCTAACTGGACCAAAATGTATTGGCTCACACTCTCCCCTCTCATCAAGCTTCTATCGGTCCCACCTCCTCCCCAGCTCCCTACATCAGCCTCACGGGGTGCTTGGTTCGACCGCAACCTGCGCTCCATCACCTCCCTCCTAGCCCAACACACACCAAACAAATGTCCTTGCCACAGGTCAAAGCCATGGTGGACCGCTGACCTATTGCAGCTGCGCTAATTTTTCAACAGAGAGGCAAGAATATCACGCATGTCCCCTGCCACCACCCTCTCCGACAGTGCTCGTGCCTCACCCCTCGCGTATTTCAAGGCCATGAAAAGGGCCATGGCATCGCACTAGAACTCTTTCCTCACCTCCTTGGACTACAAATCGGTGTGGGCCTCCCGCAGGATCGCCAGCGGGCGCCCTGCTGATTGGTTCCCCTCCTTTCCCAACGCCACGACACCCCCCGAAGTCAACACCTCCCTCCTGCATCACTTTTTTCCTCCTAAAGACCCCCAATCCTTGCCATCCATCCTGCGACCGTTCGCGGACTTCCTGCCACTTCAGAAACAGGAAGTCTCCCTCGCCCTCCGCAAGTCCTCCAACACCTCAGCCCCTAGGCCGGACCTGATCACCTATGGCATATGGAAAAGGATCAACAACATCAACCACACCCTCCTCACCTCCATCCTAGGTCCCCTACTGACCTATGGCTTCCACCCCTCCTCCCTTAAAAGTGCCAATGTCATTGTCCTCTCCAAGCCTGGCAAATCTACTTATAACTCCCCCTCCTCCTTCTGAGTCATTGTCCTCCTGGAAACTATTTCCAAGATTCTGGAAAGGATAATGGCAACCCGCCTTTCGCTAATGGCCTGCACTGTTGGCCTCATCCAGCCAATTCAATGTGGCTCGCTCCACCGCCTCAGCACCTTTTACGCATGTGCTGCCCTCACTCACGAGGTCCGCCTGCTGCAACGTTCAGGCCTCAGGACCTCTACCCTCTTCCTTGATATCAAAGGAGGCTTTGATAATATTTCCTCTACTTGTTTATCCTCCCTACTTCGCGCCCAAGGCGTATCTCCTTATATGGTTTCTTGGGTTCGTTCCTTTTTAACTGACCGCAAATGCTGCCTGATTTTTCAAGGCTCCCCTAATATTTTCTTACCTGTTCAAGTGGGTGCCCCCCAGGGCTCTCCTATCTCTCATTTGTTATTTTTAATTTATGTTTCTTCCCTGCACTTGTCTATCCCAAAGGGGATTATGTTTTCTTATGTTGATGATTTTACTGTTACTGTTGGGTCTGGGTCATACCAGAGGAACACACAGCTTCTTCAACATTACTACACCCGCCTCTGCAGGAAGGCTACCCCACTTGGAGTCTCCTTCTCCATCCACCAAACCGAACTTATCCACTGGCGAAGTCCAAGGGATCACTCTCCCCCCTCACTGGCCCCGGTCTCTCTCGATCGGAGTCTCTTCCACCCCTCTTCCATAGTCCGCTAGCTAGGATTCTGGTTATCACCCTCGATGGAAACCTACACCCACTTCCTTAACAGACTAGCCCTCGCTCAGGGGGCCTTTGGCCTCATCAGGCAACTCTCTCCTCCTGGCATAGGGATAGTACCCTACCAGAACCGCAGACTGGCCATGGGCCTGCTGCTAGCGATCCTCACCTACAGAGCTGACCTCCTCTTCCCCAACGCTGCGATTATGGGTTCGATGGAGGTCTTTTGGAGCAAGGTCCAACGATGGGTCACTAACTGCTTCTCATGGACTCCTGTATCTGTCCTTCTCTGCGAGGCTTGCCTCCCCCCTCTCAAATCGCTCCTCCCCCATCGCCGGAGGATGGCCGCACTATGGTTGGCCTGCTCCCCTTCCAAAATCAACCCAGCCGCAGCCCAGCTGCCCCCATCATTTCCATCCTACTCCAATTTTAGGGCAGGGGACTCCTCCCTCCACCTCCTTCATGGCCTTAGGGCCAACTACATCCCCCTCCGCTGGAACCAACCAAGACCAATACCGGCCGTCCGCACTCAACTCCCAATCGATGCTAAGTGCATCCTCTTGGTCAAGGTGGCACAGGACGGGTTCAAACTCCTACAGATAAACTCACACCTCCTACAAGGAACTGTCTTAGCTCCCCCTCCTCCGATCCCAGGTGCTGTCTCCTACAGATTGATGATGGAGGAGTGCAGAAATGACCTTCTCACCGATTGGACACTCTTGTCCCCACCCCCTCCTTACTACCAGTACAAGCCGTCCCTACGTCAACATGCCTTCCTGGGCCTCGACCGCTTCACAGCTGGGCGAATCCACCAAATGCGCGCTGGCAAGAGCTATGTTGCTCGGCAACCCCCATGCAACGATGCAGATCGCTCTCCCACCTGCCCTTCCTGTGTCTCAGAGGACGAAACCATCGAGCATGCAATTCTCCTCTGCCCCTCCAAGTCCCGAGAACGCCAGCTTTACCTTCCGAAGCTGTCTATGATGGACTATGGCTCTCCACTTTGGGCCGACCTGGACATGATCCTCGGTCTTGCCTCATAAATCCGCGCCACTCGCACAAACTTCCCACCCACCATGCCAGCAGTTTTTGCTACTGCAGCCTCTTCCTCCTCCGACTATGACTCAGACTGAGCGGTTTGACTTTCCTTTTATATATTTATATCTTTCCCTTCGGTTATGATTTCTTTCAGTATCATTTCACTCTATACATTTTGAAATAGTCGCCTATGCTAGGCGCGGTGATGGTATGGTTATCACTAGGGGAGAACATATGTGGTTATTTCTTTTGTTTTGCACGTTTGATATTAACATTTAGTTTATGCCATAGCTAGCGCTCAATGCAGGTTCGCTTACGTTAACAGCGAATATATGAGATAATCAAAAAAAAAAAAACCCCGTATTTTAGGGATCATCAAGCAACGGAGAAGAGACCTTAACAATATATTCTGTTATTCATTTATTAAGTTAACAAGTTATAACACATTCAAGAATCCTTTTATCTTTTATCATACTTTTTACCGAGCTCTCCAGACAGTTCTCCGATTTTCTCGATACGAGCACGGCCTAGTCAATTCAACAGTACCAAATTGGCTACCCCGTAACACTTCCTTGCACATGCTTGATAACTCCAAGCGGTTTTCCAGATTAATAGCCCATACCGCCATTTCCTTAGTCATCGTGAAGTCTTGAGCACTCATGGCCCAAGCGTTATGAACTTCTTCGTGCAAGCCTCTTAGGAAGGCCCTTGCCAATGTTGCCTGATCGTATTCTGCCTCGGTTGCCAATATCCGTAACTTGTTCCAGAAATCGATTAGATTACGACTGGCTTGTTTTATTTTCTCGATCTTATTTCTTGCCGTTTCCCTAGCATCCAGGTCACCGAACTGGATGCGGAGTGTTGCTTGAAATTCTGCCCAGCCCATCCAGGTGGCTGGGGTTTTTCCTTCCACTTAGGGACTAATCCATTTGCCTGTGGATTCCCTCAATAGTGATTTGGCAAAGTCCACTTTTAATTCGTCTTCGTTCTCTCCCCATCCTAGGGCTGTGTAGTACCTTACCAGTTGGACTAGCCATGCTCGTAGTTTGGTGCTGTCTCCAGTGAAGGTATTAGGGGTTTTGATTTTTGGCCTCCACATGGTCTGTTCCTGTTGATTTTCCTGAACCGTTCTGATCAACTCTGGGAGTTGTTCTCTCGTGAGAGTTATCGTATCCGCCAGTCCCTCTAACCCTGACATTGTGTGTATTGGGGATGCTCCCGAGCTTACTGACCATTATCTTGATCTTGCTTCCCGGGTGACCGGACTTGGTAGTCTTGGGGATCCTTGTCGCGATATCTCGCTCATGGCTTGTCCAAGTTCTGCTTCAAGTCCTAGCCAAGTCTGTGGATCATTGCAGTCTGGTACTTCTGTATCTGTAAGTGAATCCGTTTTGTATTCGTTAAGTGTCGCAAAATGCGCAACCAAATGTTACAAACCTATACTTAGTCTGCCTGACCAGGCACACTATCTTCTTCTACTGCAATAAATAACGATACATACCGCTCGTCTTGCCGCTCTTCAGGTCTCGTAGCCTTATCTCGCCAAGGGTACGCAGAGTCCTTTAACTCGTAGCCCGTGCGACTGCTCCTAGGCCGGATGTTTATTGAATCACCTTTCGGTCGAGGATATAAACGGATGATCGTCATAGGAATAAAGTATAGAATAAACTAATAGGTAAAATATAACCTAGGAAGTAACTTAAGTGGTTGCGTGAAGAGCTAGCTATTTGTGTCAGTGACCCTCCTTATATAGGCACTCTTCCTACAACCCTAACCCTGGTGACTTTAATATGAGTCACCTGCTTACTATGACTCAGTGTGAGTCATAGTATAACAAACATTCTATGACTCATACTTTGAGTCATAGTATACAATCTCCATGGTATCCAATTTCCGTAAAAGGTCATCTGCGCTAATCGCGTCACCTGTGTGAACCCCTGACTCATACCTGTAGTCAGGTTCAAAAGTCATAACATCATATAACCTCACAATCGTGAGTTATAAAACTATAAACATGAATCAAACACAACATCATAATCATAAATGATCTCACAAATCGTGAGTGATGTAAAACATTCTATATTGCTAAGTCACGATTTCTGACAATTAGAGACCATTGAACAAAGTCACAATGGCAAATTTATACTCCTTGCCTCTTATGAGAGAACTCCATGACTGGGTTGCGGGGGCCCGAATATTCACTAATCTAGACTAAAAAGATGGCTTTCACAACCTAGAATTAAGGTATGGGAAGAGTGGGAAACCGCATTTCCTACCCCATACGGTCAATTTGTATACATAGTAATGTCTTTCTCACTGGTAAATATACCAGCAACATTTAAGGCGGTGATTAACAAAATTGAGAGAGAACTTTTAAATGATGGAATAGTAGTATACCTTGACGATATCCTAATTTACTCCAAAACACAAAAGGAAATTATTGACTTAGTCTGAAAGGTCCTTTCTCGCTTGGAGGAATATGATTTAGTAGTATCAAGTACCAAGTCAGGTTTTCATGTGGAAACAGTAGAATTTTTGGAATATATTATTGCAATCAATGGAGTTACCATGAGTAAGAGGAAGGTCCAAAGTGCCAAAGATTTTAAGGCACCTAGGTCTGTAAAAGAAGTGTTAATATAAATTGGCCTTCCCAAGCTTTTATCAACGTTTTATTAAAGACTTCCCCCAAATCTGAAAACCTATCACTGAAATGTTGAAAGGTGACCACAGAAAATTTATTTGGGGACTGGAGCAACATGGGGCTTTTGAAAAACATAATCAAAGAGTTATCTCTGCCTCAATACTCAGTCATTTTCACCCAGACAGAGAAACAATAGTTGAAACCAATACCTGCGATTTTGCGTTTGGACATGCCCTATTACAATTTAAGGACATAAATCTGCATCCGTTAGCATTCCACTCTAGATAGCTGAGCCCTGGTGAACGAAACTAAGACATCCATGGCTAGAAGCCCCTAGCCATTCTGGATGCATTCAATGAATGGAAGCAGTACCTGGTTGAAACAGCAAAACTAGTAACGGTTATGCGGACCACTAAAACCTACACAATTTCGTTGCAACCACGGTATGCAATCCACGACAGATACCGTAGGCTAAATTAAGGGCGAACTACAATTTTCAGATTGGTTATCAACTAGGAAAATGAATAGAAAAGCGGATGTACTAAGAGTACAGCCAGAGTTCATCTAGAGGTGGGAGCTACGAATAGTGATAAGTCAATATTCAAGCCTTCCCACCTCCAAATCATACTGGAACATTTGTGCAAACAAGAAAGGGAGAGCGAAGTAACTGGCACAGAGACAACCAGTTCCCTGCGGGTAAAATTACTATTATCATATGTATTAATGCCCACAAAAGGCTCCCGACCCGCAGCAGGACATGACTGAAAGCTCTAAAGGATTTCATAATTCCCGCCAAAGGACAACTGCTAGCAGTAATGGGAATTGCAGTGGGACTTTCAGCTTTTTACATACACCAGCCTAGCACCATGTAGTGGCCATAAGCTAGGTATGGGATCAATATTGAAGGAGGTGTAATTGATGCAGATTATAAAGCGGAAGTCAAGGTGCTTATAATGAACCATGGAAAACAAGATTGCCAAGTCAGAGAGGTTGACCAAATACCACATATGATTATTGAAAATATCAAAACATCTGTGGCAATGGAAGTCGATAGATTATCAGACATGCAGACACGAGATTGAGGATTTGGAATCACATATATAATAGCCAGACGATCTCATGCCCCACGGACCAAGGTAGTAGTTGTCAAGCTGTAACGCAACCAAGCAGAAAATAAGTTTCTCAATGACATAGACCACCAAGCAAGACAGGACCCAGGAATAGACATGATATTTCAACACAATATTATATAAAGTTGATATTATAAAATATGACAAAGAGCTGTTATGGACAATCGCAGAAGCAGGAACGCGCGGTCAAGATTGGCAATCACGCAAGTAGGAATTAGGAGCATTGACAAATGAGGGCAAACCACTAATAAGTGATAGGGTGAATAATAAAGGATTAATCTACTACAAAATTCGCCTAAACAATCCCGCAAATGTAAAACTGAAAACAGTCATAGCTAGAGGATGCCATGAGAGTAAGGTAGCAGGACACTTAGGGCAGGAAAAGACACTGAAAATAATTACCTGAGACTCTTACTCCAAGGGACTAGAAGCCAGGATCAATCATTAAGTAGAGTAGTTCGATGAATGTCAAAACAATAAATCACCCCGACATGTAGGGATCAGTCTGCAGCAGTCCTTGCAAGTTCCTTTCACTTCTTGGTCTCCTATATCCATAGACTTGATCACAACCTTAGCAGAATCGCAATGAAGAACAAAAATTATCGAACTTCAGGATAGGTTTACAAAAATGGCTACCTTCTTTGGTTTGGAACGTAAACCAAAAGCTAAGGATATTGGAAATGTATCCTTGAGGGAAGTAAGGAAGCTACATGGACTCACAGGAGGAATTATCTAGGACATGGATGTAGAATTCTATGGAGGATTCTGGGAATACCTATCCTATAGCTTAGGGATTAAAAGACCAATGTCAGCTGCCTACCTACCGCAAACTGATAGAAAAACAGCGGGGACAAACTAATTGCAGGAAGGATACATCAGACACTTCCTCAATTATGCACAAACGGATTTGTACCAGCTTTAACCAGTAGTGGAGCGTGCTTACAACAACTCAGTAACAAACGCTTATAGCATGTTACCAATTTATTCCAACTATGGGTTCCATTGACAAACAGCATAGATGAAGGAATGTGAAGCCCAAACTCCAGGATACCAGCTATGCGCCCACTGGATACAAACAATACACCAACAAGCTAGCAAAGCTTGGGAACAAATATGGGAAAATATAAGCCAAGATTACAACCTTAAACTAAGCCAGCAACCGGATATCATTGAGGGGGACCTGCTCCCGTTCAATGCAAAACACATACAGACTAATCGACCTTTGAAGAAGCTTAGTATTAGGCTATATGTCCCATTTAAGCTTTTAAAAGAAACCAGAAAATATGACTACAAAGTAGAATATCGCCTTAATGGAAATTCCATCTGACATTTCATATATCCTTATTGGAAGCCTACCATACATCAAATCAACCGTGAAGAGAGTAACCCTCATGTAAGCTGAAAGTAATTGATTCAGATCTTGAAGGGGAGATCGAAAGGATCGTGAAGAGGGAAATAATCCCCTACACAGGGCAAGGGGATCGTAGAAACTGACAAATGTGATAGTTTCGTTATTTTGTATAAGGGACGGGGTATTCTAAGGACGAAAATACTTGGAAACCTCAAGACGACTTGGAACATTCACAGGCATTGGTGGAGGCATATCATACGGAGAAACTATAAAGGCCAAAGTGGGCATACATTGAATGACAAGGAAAAGGTTTTCCTAGCGTGGGAAAGCATACGTGTAAGGTTCTTTGCCCAATAAAGTCCAGTTCAAAAAAGAATACATATTTTGGTTTTAATTTTTAAATTTAATAATTTTGTTATTATGGTCCAGAGAGGATAACCTTGAATAAGGATTCGAGAAAACCATAAGGAGGACTGAGCTTGTGTTTGGCATAAGCCACTACCAAGAGGACTACATGCCACCCATGATGAGATAAGAGCATGAACACACAACGCCACAGACAATCATACCCCTTCGGCCATGGCTTTCACCGTCGAAGTTGACATAGGCACTAATGCAGTTGTTTGTTTACATTGAAAATGAGTAATAGGACTACATCTTGTAACCCTGTATATGTGCTAACAGTTCGTCTGACCGGATGCTCTCCACTGGGTATACAAGAGTACATCCCTGGATATGTCTCCATCATGGAACGAAGTGCTTCTAGCAAGACACATAAACTTACACATAGTTGAAGTTAAGAGAGCTCGTGTAGTCCAAGTTTGATATGAACGTGAAAAGGTAGTAGGCGACTCTGACAAATACTCAGTATATGCTGATGCCCCAAATACTTTATACAAGGTCAACAAACTTATCAGAATAGTTTCATAAGGTGAGGAAGTGAAGACGAAAAGGTGTTTGACTAATCATCAACACTGGCTATCCTGAATCCTAGCTGCATAGAGACAAGACAGCACGAAGCAGACTCCGTCAATAACCAAGCTGCTCCTAGGTGTTCTGGAAAACGATTGTTATCTTCCAAACATGATGGCTATTGGTTAAACAGTAGGAGGACAGATGACCGCTCTGACAGAGTGGGTCCATCAACTCTGAGAAGTCGACAACTAGATCACATCATTTGCTGTGAGTGGGAAAGACAAGGTTTCTTGGTCAAAGTGCGATCGCTCTTCGATTAATAATGGGATTTGAAAAGAAGTTATTACTTTTGATAAATCCACATATAGTTCATGAAAATGCAGACACGGGATATAAATAATGCAGTGCCTCCCCAGCTTTAGCTAATTTCATAAAACAGAGAAGATATCTTATCAATATCATGAGTTGTACTCAAAATTCTTGATTAGTTTCCTACGAGCCTTCCTAGACAATCTCGGTTAACGAAGAAAAGATTATAAGCCTAGTCTTATTTGTTTGCCCTTAGAATCGACAACACTTAATAGAAACTGTCACATTAAAGAACTGAATATTCCCGCTGTAGATCTAACAAAACAAATAAATCAGAAGAACTATCTAGGATAGATTATCCTTTCTCTCAAGGAATGGCGACCATACAAGTTAATAGTAATTGGATCCAGATTCACATGCTATTAAACTCAGGAATTAATATTTTCCCAATTACCTAAGAACTGGTTCACAAATATCTCTTATCATATTATACAGAGCACATAGCACGGACATTTTCACCTTTAATGGAACTTCAACATCCAATTGAGGAAAACAGCATACACATCGTATTCTGTTAGGAATGTGGAGCAAGGCTCACCAATGGCTTATTTCATGCGAAATTGCCATTCCTGAAAGTTATGACCTTATAATCACCTTTAGATAGTGGCAGACAGAATATCGCATAACACAAATTCAAAATTCGCAAAAATGGGTCTTTAAAGCAGAGAAATATCCAAGTCTTGTTATAGGTGAAGGCACAAGCCTGAAATTGGAATAGGAGGAAACATCGGCATAGGACCCAGAAGACAGGATCTATCATGAAGAATTAAGTGCACACAGCTTAGGTGAAAAGTGGTGACTCACTTTCTGAAAATCTCTTTGCAATAACAAAGGTTGTTAAAGGTTTTCGCAACTGAAACAATTGAAAAACTATCGTGTCTAAGAACTATTGAAATTCCAATTGATCTGATACCATGCGCAGTTCAGTCATGCGGCCCGATATATCCTATCTTGGCCCACCAATTATATATCCTTAGTATATACCAGTTGAAAATGAAGGTTAAGGTCAAAATTATTGTGTGAAAACAACCTATATCTGGACAATATTATATATCCCACCACCAGATCAAGCAAAGTGGCTTGGCATAGATAACTGATATTTGAATCAGCTAACTGTATTCAACAAATACCCATGGCCCCTGAAGACCAAACTCCATGACCAGGTTACAGGGGAAAAATATTTATTAAATTAGACTTTATCATAGTAGTTCACCTTTTGAGGATCAAGGAGGGCGTTGAGTGGAAAAAAGTATTCTGCATCCAATAAGGCCATTTTGAGAACAAACTAATGCTATTCAGACTAATAAATCTTCCGGCCACATTTGAGGTCATGAATAACCAGGTTATTAACGAACTTTTAGATCATAGGGAGGTGCTAAACCATGACAATATCCTTATTTGTTCCAAAACCAAAAAGGAACATATTTAGAGTTGAAATAAAGTTGGCGCTCGATTATAGGAATATAATCTAACGGGATCAACATGCTAGTCTGAATTTCACATCCGCACTGTTGAGTTATGCCATATATTTTGGCCTCCGAAGTAGTTACTATGAGGGAAAGATAAGTCAAATAGGTATCTGAATTGAAAGGCTCCAAGATCCCTGAAAGAGGAGGAAATCTTGCTTAGTTTGGCTAATTTTTAAGTATTCTTTATTAACACTTTTTTCAAAATCTCTAAACCAATATCCGAAAGGTTGATAGGGGTACTCAGGAAATTTAACCGGGGACCAGAACAAGAGGGGACATTTGATGAATTCAAACAATTATTCATCAAAGCCCCAATACTTGGTTAATTTTTCCCTGACAGAGCAAACATAGTGGCACCATTGCTAGAGACTTTGTGCTAGGATGATTCCCATTACAGTGCAAAGATCATAAACTGCTCCTGGTGGCATTCTACTCCAGGAACCTGAGTCCAGCTTTACGAAACGCAGAGATTCATGCTAAGGAGCTCATGGTAAATTTGGAAGCACTCAAGGAATGCAAGCTTTAACTCATCCCAAAAGAAAAACTAGTAACAATCTATACAGATTATCAGAACATGTAAAGTTTCCAAAGTTAGAAGGTATGGAATCCACAACAGATACGATACGCCGTAGAACTAACAAATTGTAATTTCAAGATTATCTTTCGACCACGGAAATGATGGGGAAAACTGGATGCACGAAGCTGATGGCAAGAGTATGGTGGTGTAGTGGGAGCTTCGCTTAGCTAACAGCCAATACTCAAGCATTCTCATTGCCAAATCAGACTGGTACAAGTCAAGTAGGCAGAAAGGGACCAAAATGTAACTGGCATGCAAATAACAGTTTCCTTCAGTACAAAATTGATATTATGAGAATCCTGAATGCCTACAAAAGGCCCACAACTACCTTAAGGAATTGACCTTTATACACCAAGGGATCTGATAGTCCTCACCAAGGGAAAACTGGTGGTAGAAACAGGAATTCCAATAGGACTGACAGTTGAAACATATGATCATTTATAACTACGAAGTGGAATGGCAGCTATGTATGGGTTCTGAATTGGCTGTAGTATAATTGAGGCTAATTGGATAAGAGAAGCAATAGTTATAGTAATGAACCATGGACAATGAGACTGTCATGTCCGGAAAGGGGACCTAATAGCCCAGATAGTGATCGAAAATATTAATACACGCGAGGTAATCGTAGTTGACTGACCTGAAAATTCACAAAGAGGAGAAGGCAGATTGAGAAGCACGAATCTTTCACCTAGAAGATTTGCCGCCACACAGACCAAGGTAAAAGTGAACAAGCTACAAGCAGATCAAGCCACAAATAAGTTTCTCAATAGGATAAACCAATAAGTGAGACAGTACAAAAGAATAGTCCTGATATCAAATACAATAATATCTAAAGTCGATATAGAAAATGCGACCATAAACTATAAAGGACCATCGAAGACGCAAGACCAGGTAATTGAGATTGGCAAGAATGCAAGTAGGAAATCGATAAATTAACCAAGGCTGGCAAACAACTACCTAGTCACTGGGAAGTGACCGAAGGATTAATCTACTACAAGAAGCGCCTAGACATTGCAGAAAATGAGGAGTAGCAAATTGCCATAGCTAAATGATTCATTTATTCTATAGTAGAAGGAGACTCAGGACACAAAAAGACGCTGTAAATATTTACCAAGGACCATTATTGTGAGAGACGCACAGCCTGGATCTATTAGTAGACACGCTCGTATTATGGGTGTCTAAACCATAGATTACTAAGAGATGCTAAGAGCGGTCTGCACTAGCCTGTTGATCAACCAGTTACAGGCTGGACTTCAATATCTACCAAATGCATTATACAACTATCAGAATCGCAAGTAAGATATTAATTATGATAGTCGTAGATCGGGACACAAAGGTAGTTCACTTCATGTGACTAGAAAATGACTTAAGAGTTGAGGACATGGCATATATATATCTTGAGACAAGTTCGAAAGTTAAAAGGACTAATGGCGTTGATATCCAGTATGGATGGAAAATGCATAGGAGAATTCTTAGAATTCCTATATACAATATTAGGAATCAAATAGACAAGGACCACCGTGTACCACCAGCAAACTGTGGGACAAACAGAAAAGATTAACCAGAGTAATACAAGGATAACAGTTCCGTTCCAAACTAAGGAGTAGGCTTGCAACAAGTGACTATGTCCCTCCGCGGAGTATAGGCACTACGGAGGTGTACTTAATGTCCTTTGATGGGACAGGTTTCATTATCGACCTATGTGCTTAGCTTAACTACAGTGGGAGGAATAATATGGTAACAAGTAGTCCTAGAAGAAGGTCTCCTATTACTCTTTGTGCGCTGCCTACATTGAATTCTTAACCGAACCCTTTGGTTCCTATAGCACTACACTAATAGAGGAGAAAAAGGTAGAATGATAACGTAATTGTATAGGAAAGAAACTAGATGGTTGTGTGAAGAGTCCTAACTACACGTTACTAAGAGGTACATATATATGCACATTTCCCACAACTCTAACCCTGGTAAATCATACCTATGAGTCATACTCTCGTGATGACTCATAATAAGTAATCCAATCCAATCTATCTGCTGACTCCAGTGAGTCAACTACATGACATCCCAACTGAAGTTTTAACACATCCAACAAGTCATATACACTGAAGTGGTCACATGCGCAAGGCCTATGACTCCTAGAATGAGTCATGTACGAAATCATTTTATCATCACACTCATAAAATGTCAGTCATGCATACTATTAACCAATGACAATATAATAATGACTGTGCAGGTGCACATCATGTGAACCCTTAGAACTATTAATCAGTCATTGAGTGGGGTGGCGCAACCCATATAACTCATAACTATGAGTCATGGGAAAATCCTACTTGCGTAGTCACCAATAAAGACATTAGCTCCACTCTCCCCTGAGCCTGAGTCCATGCATGCTCAATGTCCCAACATCCTCTGGCTTTCTACAAATCTGTGCAATTCTTTTTATAACTTGCGAACAAGATATTCGCTTTATAGATATTAGTGGCGGACTACTTCTAGGGTAATATTTGCTTTCCTCATCGCCCGATATCGTTCTGCAATCAAAATCATTTATATCTGCATATCTACCATTTATGCTTTTATTGATGCTTCTGCAGTTCTATGTTGTTCACGTAGATCTCCTCATTGTAACTGTAAACTTTGTTCGTCAGGAATGGTATAGGTTTCGATTTCTCTGCCCATATCTCCCCTTAACTGTGTCCTAAGAGTTGGTTTCCACTTCCTTCGATATGCATCATTTTAGGGTTGGGGTTCCACTTCCCCTGTCCTCCAGGGGTAGAACCTATCATCAATTTTATCAAGGCTTTGAGTACAACTGGTCTTCTTCAAACAATATATCTAGGACGTCTCCCTGTGAGTGTTTTGTAGCTTCTACTGCCTTGCCTGTTGAGTGAACAAGTTGCCTCATTCATTGTTACGCAGATGAATGATGGAGTAATTGTCATTGGTAGCAGTCTATGAGATAGGGTAATGTTCTGCCTGTTTTTATCTTCAATATTGAGTCGCATATGGTGGGCCTGTAGGTATGGTACCATCATGGCAATTGCCCCAGCTATTGTCTCAGGCTATTGTTATGTGCTTTTGTGTAGTTTCTGCCACGTATTTATATTGACTGTTGGCCACAACAGGTGTTCTAGTCTACCGCTTTAGGGAAAGTATAACCATGATGAGGGCATAGTGGTTGTTTTCTTATGCCTACCAGGTGTTCTAGAATTCTTATATATTGCGTGGCCACTTTGCAGAGTACTCGAAGTGTCCCTAGTGTACGTGTAGGCCGATAATTTCTTCCTGTTCGTACTCACTTTCTACTTCTATCACAATAGGTGGCAGTGGTAGTAGTTGTTCTGACGGGAATAGGTTGTCTTGGTCATGCTTGAGGAGGGAGATATCGTAGGTGTTGTGGACCATCAACCATTTGGGCAGGTCCGATAAATATGCATTAGACCAGAACGTTTGCATGATGCGGACTGGTCTGATTTTCTTGTAGTCGGGTTTGTTGCATAGTCTAATGGGCCTAATATTTTTTGGTAATAGCCATACCTATCACTTGACTTGATGTTCATATCTGGTATTCTGTTCTGATCTTAGTTTTCCTTTTGTCACAGTTACCATCAGACTATTACTTAATATTCTATTTAGTGAAGCTGACCCATTTCGTCCTGGTTTGTTGTATCCTTTAATATCAGGTAACCAAGTTTTTATACTCAGGAATTTTGTTTATGATTTGCATAAAAGTCTGTGGTTATAATGGTGGCCTGCCAACAGTTGTTGTATGCGAATTCTGCAAATGGGAGGAGATCCGCCTAGTTATCTTGCTGATGGTTGACACAGGCCTGGTAGTATTGCCCCTGTATGACATTTGTTCATGCTCTTCATCCATCTATCTTAGAGTTCAAGGTAGTGTTCAGCCTTCTGCCGATTCCTAGGTATTTCCCCGTTTACTTTCATAAGTCACTGTAAATAGGGTTCCTAAATCTGAAATGATATCTTGTGGATGTCGATGCAACCAAAATATTTCCCGTAGGAATATCTGGATGAAATCCTTGATATTGATATCCTTCATACAGGGTATATAATGGCTTATTATAGTCACATAGTCGATAATAACTAGTATACCGTCATGCTCTCCTGCCTTGGGAAGGTCAGTGATAAAATCCATAAGTATGGATTTTCATAGTTATTCTAGCGCCTCGTTTGGCTGCAATAGTCCATATAGTGCATGCTTTATCATTTAGGTTCTTTAACATGTTTTGTAGTTCTTAAAATATCTTTTTAAGTCCTCGCACATCTTAGGCCACTACTGCTATTGTGCTAATAGTTCAGTAGTCTTGCTTGTGCCTCTAGGACCGACGCTTGGTATATTATGGAATTGTCATACAATTTTAGTCCTGATTGCTTCCTCTTCTGGGAGCCAGATCTTTTCATGGTAATATAGGAATCTGTGTTCATATTTGCATACCCCCAGAGCTACTCCATATATGTCCTTGTCCACATGTTCTTGGGCTTTGTGAATGGCTTTAATCGTTTTGTCCCTTTTTCCTGCTTTGGTAATCCGCTTATCCTCTTAGTGGCTCAAGACCATATCCATCCTTTCAAACAACTCTTATTTTTAGCAGTAGGATCCTCTGGTTTTGTTGTAGCCTATAATCTCTTTTCCTAGTATATCTTCTGCTCTTTGTATGAGGGCGTCTAGATTCCCACCATCCTTGTCTGGTCGGTATTGTATTTTGATATCGTAATGGCTGTTTGATTCGCTCTATTGAATCAGTCTGTTGTGGAGCTCCTTTGTGATCGGGAAAGGTATCTGGTTCTTATGCTCAGTTATGTTCAGCACTAGGTGCCTTGTCTGTTTCGCATACCTTCACAATTCATACAGAGTCTGAATAATAGTTTGAAGCACGGTATAGATTATATCATGGTTGGATTCAGCTGAGCATATGGTATTTGACCAATAGGTCATAGGATGCCAGTACCAATAACTGCCCATTTGGTACAAGATGAAAGACCGGATATATTTTGATGCATCAGTTTCTATCAGGATCTCGTAATCAGGATGGTAGTGTACTAAGAGTGGAGATGATGTAACTCGTCGATGTAGTTCTTCAAATTTATTCTGTTGTGGTTCTCGCCAGTTCCATTTGTTAGCTGTCTTTATAAGTTCACATAGAGGCTTGCTTATATTGCTGAACCGATCTCAGAATCTTAGATAGAAGTTGCCGAATCCCATAAAGCCTTGTTTACCTTTCTTGGTTTCTTAGGGCTTGCATTCCAAAATGGCTTTTGTTTTGACAGGGTCAATACTAACTCCATTTTTGTTGATGATTAATCCTAGGTATTATGTTCGTTCCTTGTTGAACTCACCCTTAGGTTCGTAAAGTGTGAGTCATTCTTCTCTTAAGGCATGCAAAATATATCTGACTTGGATTCGGTGTTGTTGGATTTCTGTGTAGAACAGGAATTTATCTATGTTGATGATACAGCAATTGTCCAGGAATCGACTCAGAATCCTGTTGACCCCTCTTTGGAATCCTGAGAGCGCATAATTGAGTTTCAATGTTATCATAATATATTCATATATACCATACTCTGTTATAAATATTGTATTGTATTCATATCCTTTATTAACACTGATATTATGATAGCTATTGCAGACATCTAGCTTGGTGAATATCTTTTCGGTTCGTACTCTGTCTATGGAATCACCTATAAAGGGCTATGGACATTGATCCCGTTTGGTAACCTAATAGTTACCTTCGTAGTTCACACATAATAGTTATTTGACATCCTTGTTTTTAACAAACATGATCATGGATCCACCTATTGCATTAGAATCTCCTATCCACGCTTGGCTTTTGTTGACTTGTATGTATACTCTTGTTCTTCCAACTCTATTTCTCCCAATGCATATAGCTTTCTTGCTGGTATCATTTCTACTTTCTTTAGGTTGATTTTTAGATCAGACTGGGTCGATGCGGTAGTAGACAAGTCTCTTCTTCTTTGCATTGTCCAATGACAATCTTTTCGCATATAAACCGCACAATTCTGCTTTCTGGGTCAACCATGGGGGTGGTCGTCCTTTCCACAGTTACCTAATAACACCTTGATTTTACATTTGTAATATGCTGTGATTACAAACGCATTGAGAGTACCCTGGTGTTGTAATGACAATCTGCATTGTGGAGCAATCTTCCCATCAGTGCCTTGCGTTAGGCCAATAGCTATCCCAAGCCTGATAAGGCCATAGTCTTATGCTGTAATCATAATTTTCTTTTTTACATAAGGGTCATGTCCTATAGCCTTTGCTGTTGCCTGGTTAGGGAGTCTGGCTGTATCATGTAATATTTGTATTTTGATCTTATAGATATTCTTGGCCTGGACCTTTGTGAATTGTGCCCCCAGTTATGTTCCAGGGCTTCTGCGGCATAGAGGAGTTCTCGCACGGGCGAGCTCCTTAGACATACAGTTGTACACCACTTACTATCGATGGAAATCTTGTTGTTTTTAAAATGAATACTAGGTTGTGTTATCTTGACCATGGCAGTTCTAGTACTGCCTGATGATTAAGTCAATCTGCAATTTGGAAGCTTGTAACTTCCCTATAGCCACCAATGAGCATAGGTACTTCCACTATATGGGGAGGAGGTCTAATTGTACTTGGTGCCACATCCGGAAGGTAGATTTGCTTTATCTCACTTGTTTTCTTTGCCGCAAATGTATATCGGTAGCTACAGTATCTGTCAATAAGACTTTCTCTACCTCTTGAGTCCATCATCGCGGAAATTGTAAAAGTCTTGTCTTTGCCATCTAAATGCAGATCACCATACCATTGTCTTTTTATAATTCCAAAGTTTCAGTTTTTGCTAGTGCCGTGGAGATATTCATGATTTCAATGAGTTGGGTTTTTGTGCCCAAATAACTATCTTGTATTATAGACTTTTCTAATTTAATTTTTTCCTTGGTCGATTCTCTTTTCCTTATTTAACGTAATTAATTTTGTAGTTTTTAAAGGTTGTTGTTATTACTGCTAGTGAACTTGCCAATGTACTGGTTTTTGTCTCTAGCTATTCTGCAGTTACTAAATCCGAGGCCAGGTTTGGACCAGCCAAGATTTAAATTATTGTTTCTACTCCTGATTAACTGTGGTCGGGAGAGGGTCAGTCTTAGCTATCCTTTTTTTGCATTGAGATCCATACACTCACCCATATTTTCTATAGTACTGGCGACCTTCGAGGTACCCTTGATATAACTGTCGATTTCTGTTTGTTGCATGGTTATATTAATATTGCCCTGTCGGTGTTTGACCATATTGATCCTATACTCTTTTTTGATCGTCTATCCTGATAGGCCATTCACAGTTGCAGCCACCATATATTCAGCTACAACGCATCTAGGCGTGTCCGATTGTTTCCCAGGAGATATTTGCTCCTCTGAGTGCCGTCATATAGGTTGGCTTAACTAGCCATCGGGTGCAAAGTGTGCCAGCTTTCTATTATTGTTTTTTCACCTTGTCGCATGTTATGCACCTTTGTTCTTAATCCGCTTTCTGAGTCCACATCACTGAATTGACCGTACAGGGCAGATCTCAATTCGTCTAAGGTCATCTAATCTTCTTGCTCCTTCAATCTACAAATGGTGTTAGCCAAATCGCCATGTCATTGCAAAGTCGGCATGTGACATATGTGATTCGTTCCCTATGCCGGCTTTCTAAAGTTGCATCAAAGTACTGTTGGCCTTATACTAGGAAGGTTAACAGCTTGGTTCTTATTCCATGATACATGAAGGACCTTTCCACTTACAGAGGATTGTTTGTAGTTTCTGTTTGATTGGTGATCAAGGCCAGGATCTCATGAAATTAGGCAGTTGTAAATCCCTTTTGTTGGATTCCTGTACCTCCAGATATGGCTGCTGGTCTTGTGGTGGACATTCTTTCTGATGTTAGTGTCTTCAGTTAGACTCATCAAGTAGGGGACGCCAATTCGGGTATGAACAGGTTGCCATTTTTGCAGATTGGCCTCAGGATCTATATGTGCTAAGTCCTTGTTTGAAAGGTGAACCAAGGGTTGATGTATCGATTTCTTCTTCAGTGAGATCAATATTGTGACTAGTAGAATCTTGGGTTTGGTAGTTAGGTATTGCTTCAGAGATGCAATTACATCTCACGATCCAAAGTAATAAGTAGCCTTGCAATAAATAACTACTTCCCTCTGGGTGGTATTAGCATCACTGGGTCGGTCTTAAGGTGCTTTAATTGGACAAATGTTCTTCTTGAACATGGTACCAAACTTAGCAACCACATGCGGAGTACTATCACAGTGGGTGGTACAAGACAGTGGTCCACTATGGTTCTTCTGCTAATGCCATTATTGAATTGATTGCTATACCCTTTGAGTCCTATCTCACAATACCAACAGAGGACGAAAAGGTAGACTGATTAACTAATTGTATATGAACGAACTTATATGGTTGAGTGTGGGTTCTAACTATAGGTCAAAATTTTGCTTGTTTTTAATTTGTTTTTAAGTTTATATCATAGTTTCATTGTTAAGGTACATGAACATATTCGTGCTCCATCACCGTTACAACCACACTCTTTGAAAAAACCACCACAGTTTTTTTCGCCAAGCCCTACTCCCATTGGCCCACAGCCATTTCTCACCACTTTACTTATACCACTCATGGTCAACGTCTTTAAAAAATTATTATAGAGGACCCAGATCCTAATTTCACTCCCAGAAGGGGTACGGGAAAGATGAAACCTGCAACTTCCCGCCCCACTATCACTTAATCAGGCATCTCTCTACTCTCTTTTGGAGTATCCTCGCTACCACCCATTTTTGCCAAACCTGTCCCCCCCTTGCTTAAACGTGTCCGCATTAACATCACATCCTCTCTGCTTGAGATTCCTCTAGAGCAAGGAAGAGCATCACCTTTACCAGGCGTCCCATACTACTATCATATTTGTCTACAGATGTGTCAAGACAACAATTTTCAGGTCACCACACTACCAGACTTCATTCACCTCTGCAATATTATTTAGAGAATATATAACGACTCCAGGAAGGCAATGGATGGTCCTACACCAGACAGAATTTTATTAACTGTGGAATTGGACCTCCTTCGGAATAATATCACCTAAAAGCCTGACACACCCACCCCTGGACTCATCTATATTCCCATACCTTCCGCCTCTGAGTCTACCACTGCCCCCATTCCAACTGCCATACCTTTTGCACACCTACCCATCCCCTTGATGGTTCCCCTTCTTGGGTAAAAATAGTGACAAAAGGGAAAAGAAGTACTACTACCGCCCTACAGCCCACTCTAGTTGTGGCAACGGCTCTACCAGCACGCACTGCCGCTCCTGCTAACTAGGGAATCACCACCAGAGAGTGACATTATATAACAAAACGAGATGGGTCCTCGCTTACTTCTGTAGCAGTAGAGCTTCGTGATAACATCAATAAAGCTCTCTCTAGTACCTTTATTCAAACTTTCACCCTTAAAACTATGGATTCAGTCCGTACAACTACTCTGATTAGCAGGATTCACTTCTTTCCACACTTGATCCCTGGTACTAGTACTGTCCACATAGACACTGCGACTACTCACCTCATGGTGCATGGCCTCCCTACCTCTAAATCACTGTCCACAATTACCTCATAGCTTACTACCTACATACTGGACTAGCTCTGACTGAGCTCCCCAGATGTCTGACAGCAGACTACAAACGCGAAAGCAAAGCTGCATAGACTACTGTCATCGCCACTACTGGCCCCTGAGCTCAGCATCTTGTTTCCAAAAGCATGGCTGCCTTCTCCACTACATTTACAACCAAGAGCCTCTTGTACTTTGACAACTTCACATAAGTTCTAAATGCAACCATTTTGGATACAATAGCAACAAGTGCCCCCATCCTGCCATCTGTAGGTGGAGCACCCTCACCCACTCCACTGAGGATAATACCTGCCCCACAGCTAACTGTCGCATGCGCTGCAATCCCTGCAGCCACATTACTCTATGTGTTTTAAGGGTGATTGTCATCATGACTCCCACTCTACCCTTTGACCCTCCGATCTAAACATTATCTAGGCAACGGGCACTGTATTTGTGGATGATATATTTGTTAATCAAGTGAGTTCGGATCTCAATTATTCTGACTGGTAAGTTTCTTTACTTTGGCTTGCATCCTACTGCATCTTTACGTTCTTGGTGACTTGTGGTTTTCTGTCCCCTGCCTCATATACCTTGAGTTTCTACTTTTGCCTGCAGGCGACTCTATGACTTTCATTAATTTCTGGTGCGTTACTAGGGTTGACTTTAGTTTTCTGGGTAGTTGTTTAGGATTTCTTCACATGTTTATTAGTCACCTTAGGGTGATGAGAATGGTTTTTCCAGCCTAGGTGGAGGCAACTGTGTTGTTTGAATTTTGTTTTTATCTTGTAATTGAGTTGGAATTAAGGTTGTTTGTATACTATAGCACGACCTGTACGGATTGTCATGTACTATGAACAATAACTACATGATAAAAAAAAAAAAAAAAAAAGAAGAAGAAAATATACAAGAACTTGTCTGCAGTGCTAGCTAAGGCATAAATAAAACCTTAATCCCAAAAACCAAACACAAAGGAAACCAAGGGCACAGAAAGTTCCCACTGGACAGGTAACTGTCTGCACACCTTGTTGGGTAAACTCAAGTAAGGAAAAACCTGCCAATGCAACATTCAGAAACCAAACCTTCATGTAAGAAAAGACCCAAGGATTTCAGAACTTGAGGAACAATAAACGGGCAGTACAGGAGATACTGGTGGGGTCAGTGAGGGCGACAAAAGAAGGCGGAGAAGCCGTTGGAGAAAGAAGAATGTCGTTGGGGAAGCCAACATGCTGACACGTAAATAGGCGACCAGGGTAAGCAGAAATGGTATAGAGGAACATATGGGTCGTCGGGCTTATCGCTATAACACCTTGCTGAGGGCATCAGAGGTGGCTGAGGAAAAGTGTATACCAAGCTTGAAGTCTTCCTCGTAATGACAGTACCGTGGACAGAGGGTGGGCTCCAATACGCAGGCCCAGCAAGTATGCATGTCCAGCTCGCTCGTGTAAGTACACATTTGATAAATGCGGCCTGCCATGAACTTGCTCAGGCCCATGTAAGGGTGTGGGGATAGGTAGAGTCTTTAAGGGTAGTAGGCGCAGGGAGGCCAGGCCTCTCTCTAGTCGTTGATGACAGTCTTGTGGGTGTGGCTCTAATGGCCAGCGTAGGCGGCGCCCATGGCAGACAGCGTGGGGAGAAGCTGACAGATTGGTGGAAAATCTGCACCTGGTAATAGGACGAAGGACAAGGATCCCAGGATGAGAGGACAAGGTGGCCCATCGCATTCACAGGGAGTCGAGTATGCACAGTTGGCGAGGGAGGAGCAATTTTCAAGGGAGAGGATTGAGATTGGGGTGGAGATATCTAGGGAGGTAGTGCCACAAGTGAGGACCGCGTCCTGGAGGAGAGAGGGAAACTCTAGGGGGAGCCGCCCTGCATCTGGTTGATTGTAGGTGAGGCACACAGTATTCAGAGTGAGGTGCGCCTACAGCGGTGAGCACACATTGGGGTGATAGGAGGATGATAGCTCTTGAGGGAGATGACAGAGAGTGTAGTACAGTGGAAGCTATTGGTCACCCATCTCTGGATCTGGTGGCAGAAGACGGCCATGTGCCTTAGGATTCGGCGAGAGGGTACGAAAAGGTTATCCATATAGGCGAGGATGGGGAGGAGGAGGGAGACAGTGAGGCGGTGGAACAGATGGGTGGAGGTAAACGACCCTGTTGGTGAAAGCTGGCACACAGTGGCAAAGGCGCCTTGAGTGAGGGTGAGTCGATTGTTGAAAAGAGTGCTGGTGGAGAGGCATTTGGTAAGCCAGTAGCCAAGCTATCTGAGGGAGTTGGCAGGATGGAACACCCCCCCATACAACTGTATCGAGATGATCCAAGGTGAGCCCTTGTGGTTCTTATTGCCTATGTGAATAAGCTCTGTCTTAGGGACTAAAAAGGCAAAATTACCCTCTACACCGCGATGTTTGACCCTGGCATAGGCTGACTGCAGTACCTAAATATTGCAGTGGTAGGAAGAAGATTATACAGTCAGAGAAAAATCATCAATATAGGAAAGAATAAGGCCCATGGAAACGGAAAAATAAAAGGCAGATAAATGACAAAAAGAAAATGGGGTACAGAAGACCCCGTAGGGGTGCCTTCACAAACAGGCGAACAAATTCCTGGTGAGCCCTGGAAGAGAAGACACCAGGTGCGCCAAGTAAGTAATGACCTGAGCAGGAGATAAGGTAGAGGTTGAAGTCTTTTTTCCTGAGTATCAAGTTGAGAAAATCAGGATCAACATTATCAAAACCACCTTGGATATCAAGGAAGAAGGTAGAGACACAGTAAGCTTGGTGGTGCACAGTGCGGATTGTATAGGCAACGGTGGTGATGGCATCAAAGGAGGAAAAGCCCACAAGGGAACCACATTGCTTGGGACTGAGGAGAGGACAGGCCCTGCAGACGAGGGTGAGGTGGGAGTTGCCAATTCCCTCCAAAACCTTGCATTATTTCTCGGGAAGGACGATGACTCTGAAGGATGATGGGGTGGCAAAGCATGGCTTGCCTGCTTTATCCAAGACTACAAAGATGGCATTATGTGGGAGGGGAGTTGGAAACTATGGAGGAGAAGACAGGAGCCGAGTAAAAACTAATAGGAATGGACCAGTGCGGTGGACCACTGTCCATACCCCTCAGGGGACAGTGTCGGGACCTGGCGCTGAGGAGGAAGAGGAGACCCTGAGGACGGCAGAGATATCATCTTTAGAAAGTTCAAGCGCATCGGAGTAGGGGCGGAGGAAGGTGGAGGCACAGGGGAGGGACCAGGTGCAAAGATGTTATTGAGGAGAGCATTGTTAATAGACTCGGGAGTCTCAGTCCCAGTG
Organism: Tuber calosporum; assembly: GCA_003316355.1. NCBI lineage: Eukaryota > Fungi > Ascomycota > Pezizomycetes > Pezizales > Tuberaceae > Tuber > Tuber calosporum. Next base: position 55,595 of record QFET01001991.1, read on the forward strand.
AGAATAGGGAGGCAAGTCGTGGACGAACGTAGGGCCATTAGTTTTGTGGCACAGAGTGAAGACGGAGTGTCATTCAGGAGAGGGCAGGTCCTGTGTGCCTTTTTGCTCACCTAGTGGCATTGTAGTAGGCGCAGCAAGCAAGCCTGGCACCAGATATGTTGCACATAGAACGGGAAGAGCAAGCCTTGAGAGTAGCAAAGTGAGGTTTTTTCCTAAGGCTAGAGAGGAGGTGTAAACACTAGAGTTTAGCCCTGGGGGATATGTGTGAGAGGTGGGTAAGGTTGCGGAGTAGGAAGAGAGTATGACTAAAGTATTATCAAACAATAAGAAAACTAAAGCATAGGTGAGGAGGCTGCGGGCGCCAGGGACTGTGAGCTCCTCCAGCATGTGCGAGAGGGTAGCTCTATTAGACAAGGCTAAGTTAGAGGGTCGAGGTGGTTGTGTTTCTGTAGGATACCTAAAGGAGAGCAAAATGAGGATATAGTCTGAGCCAGTCGAGGAGGGGTTTGCTCAATGTGGAGAAAAAAGGGGATAATTGTAACGGGGGCACACTATAGGAAGATGGATGCAAAGGTTGCGACAGCACCTAAAGATTCAACGCAAAGTTCACAGAAGGTAAAGATAAAAATACTTGAATGAAAGGATAAAACTTAATATCGTTAAGCTAGAGCTTCACTCAATTCAAGTCTTCTCGAGAGGATAGTTGGTTATCAGAGTAGAGTGCCGTTCGCGTTTACTTAAGTAGTATTATAAAGCCAATGACACCCATCCCTACTACGACCGTTAAGAGAGCTCCCTTCTCCACTCAGGGATCATCTGACGCATGGCCCTTCCGGAATTAACTTCAGGGCCTGTGGATCGCTCAGGTAAGTTGAGTCCGTTCAATCATAAAGGTTTTCTGCAATGCATTTTGATTATGCCTGCAGGAGAGAAAAACCTTTCCGATCGCCGGCTTGTCAATGCCCAACTGACAATCCGACTTTGGACCCAAACCTAGGTATGAGACTCAGTAGCCCTATGGCTTTTTCCGTGTATGCAAGCACTGAAGTCAACTGTGTCTACTTGGCCTATCGGCAGCTTTTCTAGTGACTGCATAGCTGCCCCGGTAAGTGTCTTTACTGAGTTGGCTAAATAGGCGGTACCTATAGCCAACCGTTCAGGGATCACCTTAGCCGTGATAAGACTGAATGCCTCTTAGAGTCCTGTAACGTCCCTCAGTAATGATATAGCGCCTGGGCTATTGTTGTGTAAGTAGTAGAGTTTTATCCGTACAAACTTCCGTTTATCCACGACTCTCAGATAGCTATTCTGTGGGACCCCCATACCTCTCATAGGGATTATAGGCACCTAGAGTACCCTCGGAAGGCCATCTGATGTCAATACTAACAACTTGCCAGGGTCGGCCGTCGCCCACCCCTATATATATCCTGCAGACAGAATCTGGTTGGAAGGACGGCAGTGACTTATACGCGGTTACACTGCCACCTTCAATTTCTCAGTTTTGTTAGGCTTTTACCAACTGTCACCCTTTCCCACTTGTCGCAAGGGGCGAACGTGGGAGCCGCAAGGGGGTGTTGGACGCGCCAAAATTACTCCAGCCACCCTGGGGTACTTGTAGTAGGATTTCGCGTTTCGCGTAACGTTAGGGGAGGGTAACTTGAGGTCCACGATTTCACCCGCGATCCCCAAGGTAGGGTAACAGGGCCATATCATGGTGCAAATCGCTGCGGAAGTCTGTATAACGCCCCCTTGCATCACCAGAAGGTTCCGCGTAACTGACCTATTTGTTACACGCGATTCCACGTGCTAGAAACACCTGGTTACACGAATGTAGCACACGCGGCGGTGTCTATACTGCTTACCATGTTTTCCTATGGCTCCCTGTTACCCTGCCTAAGTGGTTACCCTGCCTAATTGAGGAGATGGGTTACCCTATCTAAAGGGTTACCCTGCTTAACCATGCTTCCGGGTTACCCTACTCAAGAGGGTTACCCTGCCTGACTGTAGCTTCGGGTTACCCTGTCTAGCAGGGTTACCTTACCTAAGTGTGCACCAAGGTTACCCGGCCTTGCTGGTTACCCTATCTAACTAGGTACCTAAGTACCCTTTCTTCTAGAAAGGTACTTATGGTTGCTATGTCACTTTACAGGTGTCTGGTACCTTTCCTGTCCACGTCCTAGTAGGACCACTGGCTGGGCTGAGGTTCGGTAAGCTATACCAACTGATCTAGGGGTCGTTACAATAATACAGCAGTGGCAAAGGAAAGGTTTAAAACATAGAGTATGCTACCGCCACCCAAACGGAAATATATGAAGACGCCCGGGATGTTCAAGAGCTCATAGTAAGGCTGGGCAGCTCTTGCAAAGTAAGGAAAATAAACAGCTAACTGAGGGGGAGACTAGGCCCGTTGTAGGTAAAAGGAGGGGTAGTGAATATTAAAATCACCTACGGAATGAATAGGAAAATCATCCTGGAGAACCAACTCAATAGGAGGAATGGTACACAAGGAAGGAGCACTGCCAGGGAGTCAGCATGAGTTCAGTACCCGAAAGGCCTAGAAAGGAAAATCCAAACATACAGCTTATCAGGAAAAAATCATGGCACACAGTGTCACATCTCGCAATAAAGAGAAGAAGTATGACTAACATAGAGAGTAAGGCAGAGGGAAGGTACCAGGCCTCACTTATTTTTTAGGAGAGGAGTAAGGGGGGGAGAGGAACTTGGCACCAGGAAAGGTTGGATTACGACGCTAAAACTGTAAGATCCTGGATATACACAAGAGAAATTGGAAAGGAAAGTTCTACTAAAGAATTAAAAAAGGAAGAAAATACATCCATGCTACATAGGCAGTTGTATTGAGAAAGGGAGAGATAGGACGAAGCCCGATAGGCCCATGCGGGGATGAGCCAGATGTGTAATCCATTACTGTGAGGAGCCAATTCGACCTTAAGGGGCAGGAGTAGGGCTGGGCAGCACTTGTGTGAGACCAGAACTATGCTGGGATTAGGAACTCGGCATGCCAGGGGTGGACTGGGTGGACCTCATAGGCCAGGCAGTAGTTATGTCAATGGCAGGAACTAAGGGAGCAGGAGGCGGTGTAGAGGTACATGAGACCATTGTAGAGCCAAGGGGGAGATCTGGCATGACGTCAATCTTGTCATTATGAGTGAGGGGCTGGGTATCTTGAGGTGCAAGAGAAGGAGTGGGGGTCCTAGAGGGACAGTATCCATCGTGGGTGGAGTGAAGGCCATTGCAGTGCAGCCAGCACGGGGGAAGGTCAGGCAGCGGCTATGTAGGGCTTAGGTGTTGCCCTGTTTGAGGCATGAGGAATTAGAGCATCTGTGGTTGACTCTTGTATCTTGGAGGTAGTAAAATGGTCAAAATGCCTGGCGTGTTTTGCAATGGGGTGTCATATGACCAAAGGCCCTTCAGTTGTAGCACTGGGTGAAGGGGGAGGAGGAGAAGACACTCTCAGACCTTCTATTGGCTGAGAAAAGAGGAACATGTGGGAGGAGGGTGGTAGCATGCTCAGGGGCGGTGAGTATATCTCCCAAACAGGAGTGTTTGAGGCGTGAGGCTGGGTCCCTATCAAGGAACCAAGCATAGAGGCCAGGAATGCCATTAGATATAATGATTTACATGGAGAGGCAGGAGAAGTGGACAGAGTGGATAGCTATCGGAAGGGCTGTGGGAGCTGGGTGGCAGGGAGCCAGGGGTGGTCAGCGACTGGAAATGATTGGCTGAGGTGCCTCATGAGCGCCTCAAAATAAAGGGTGTATGAGAGGGCAGGGACTTTACCAACGAGGCCAGTGAGGAGACAGAGCCTCGAACGTTGACAGAAGTCGTGAAGCCATGCGGAAGGGCAGAGTTTGCAGTAAATAATAGTGATGCTGCTAGGTTAGGAAGAAGGACGGAAATGACAGCTGCATTAGGGCGCAGGGCTGGGGAGGAAAGGGGGACAAATAATCTGCGAGTGGCAGTGCTGAGTGATGGTGGAGAGGGTACTGACTGTCTTTGAGGGGAGTGGAGGCCTGAACTGGAGGAGGCCGGAGTCGCTTGGTTGGCATATGCTGCCAAAACCTTAGACACAGAGGAACCGCTTCCTTGTAACTAAAGGTCTTTTCTTTTTCACATTTTTTCTTTTTTTTTTTTTTATCATATATTCGTGGTCGATGTACAAAAACTTGCATGTAGTGCAAGCTATGGCATAAAGAAAACCTTTATCTAAAAAACCAAACACAAAGGAAACCAATTGTACATAAAGCTCCTACAGGACAAGTAACTGTCCCCACACCTAGTACGGTTATCCGAAGTAAGGATAAAACCTGTAAAGGAAACTTACAGAAACCAAGTATTCAACTAAGGAAATACTATAAGCTTTTAAGAACTTGAGGAAGAAAAAAGGGGTAGGGCAGGAGACTCTGGTGGGGTAGGGACAACCAAGTAAAACAGAGAAGAGGGTAGGAACAGCAGCATGTACGGGGGGAAGCCAACCTGGGGCTCGCGTAAACAGCAGACAAGCCTGAGGAGAAGTGCGATAGAGGACCAGATGGTGTCGTCAGGGCCTATCCCAATGACAACTTTGAGGTGGCGTCTTCGGGCGTCAGCCGTGCTTAAGCAGTAGAGTATACCATGTAGGAAGTCTTGATCGTACTCCCAGCACCCTGGCCAGAGGGGAAGCCCCCTATCGGAGGCCGTGGAGGTATGACGAGCTAGGTAGCACTTGTATGCCCGGATTTGATGAATACGGCCCGCCATGAACTTTCCTAGGCCCCTGAAATGGTGTGGGGAGAGGGATGATCTATAGGGGTAATAGGCTGTGGGAGGACAGGGCTCACCCCAATCGTTGATGAGGATTTGGTGGGCCCGCCTGCTAAGGCAGGAGTAGGCGATGCACATAGTAGATGGCGGGAGGAGAGGAGGCCCGAGATTTACAAGTTCTGCTCCTGCCGGAGGGGCCAACGACAGGAAACAAGTATGGGGAGGATGAGGTGGGCCATCGCATGCACTGGGATGTGGGTGCAGAGAGGTGGGGAGGGAGGAGCGTCTTCCACTGGAGAGGATTGACATTGGGTTAGAGGTATCTTTGGAGTAAGAGCCACAAGTCAGAGTATGGGACTGGAGGAGGGAGGGAAAGTCCTGGGGGAGCCGCCCTGCGGCCGGGGTGAATATGGTAGGGGCACATACTCGGCTGAGTGCTCCGAGCATACGGCGGTAAGCACATAAGGGACTGACAGCTGGGGTGGCAGCTCTCAATTTAGAGGACAGAGAGCCTGGTGGAGGGGAAGCAATTGGCAACCCATTTCTGGATCTGGTGGCAGAAGACGTCCATGTGGCATAGCATTCCGCGGGAGGGTACAAAGTGGTCAGCCCCATAGGTGAGGATGGGGAGGAGGAGGGAGAGCGCGAGGCGGTGGCAGAGGTGGGGGGAGAAGGCTGCCAGGGTAGTGAAACCCTGCTGGCAGTGACAAAGGTGCCTTGAGTAAGGGCAAATCACGTGGAGAGATGCGTGGAGGTGAAGAGGGATGGGAAGAGCCAGTAGCCAAGCTATCTGCGGGAGTTGGCTGGATTAAAGACTGGCCCATCCAAGTCTATTGAGATCATATAAAAGGAGCCCCACTGGTTCTTTGTGCGTCAGTGGATAAACTCCGTCTTGGGAACTGAAATGAACATTATGCACTGCTCCGTGACGTTTACTGTTCGCGAACCCTACCTGCAGCAGCTCAACATTCCAGCGGTAGGAAGAAGATGATATAGTCAAAGCAAAATTATCACCATAGGAAAGATTAAGGCCCATGGAAAGGGAAAAATGATGGGAGGAAATATAAATAAGAAAAAGTAAAGGAGATAAAGGAGACCCTGAGGGGTGAGAACTGAAACAGGGGAAAAAACTCGAGGTGAGCCCTGGAATAGTAGGTTGCAGGTGTGGCCAGTCAGGAAGGACCTGACCCAGCAAATGAGGTAGTGGTTGACCACTTTTTAACATAGTATTGAGGAGAAGAAATCAGGATCCACGTTTTCAAAACCCCCCTTGATATCTAGGAAGAGGGTGGAAAAGCTTAGGCTGGGCAGCTGTAAGGTGCCGATGGTATGGGCGAGCCGGGTTATGGCATCAATGGAGGAAAGGCCTGCAAGGGAGCCACTTTGGTTCGGACTGAGAGGACCACTTGCCCTGACGATGAGTACAAGGTGGGAGGCAACGATTGTCTGCAAGACCTTGGAGATTGTCTTGAGGAGTACGCTTAGCCTAAAGGAGGCACGTGTATCATAGGTTGGCTTGCCTGGCTTGTCCAGCCCCACGCGGTTGGCCTTTTTGAGGCAGGGGGGGTGGAAACCATTTTGGAGAAATAGAGCGGAGTGAAATTAATAGGGAGAGGGTACTGAGGTGGATCACTTTACATACCCCATAGGGGACGGTGTTGTGACCAGGCACTTAGTAGGAGGAGGAGGCCCTGTGGGCGGCCAAAATCTCATTTGAGGACAGGTATGGTGTATCTGAGTAGGTGTGAAGGATGGAGGGAGCGTGGTATACGGAACTTGTTGGCAAAAAGTAGTTGAGGAGAGCCTTGTTAATAGACTCGGTAGTGTCCTTTCCTTTGTGGGTGCAGAAGTGAGTTGGGGGCAAACCAAGGTCCCACCGTTTACTGGCCCAGAGGGTGGAGGCAGTGGCATTCAGGAGGAGGGAGGTCCTGTGTGCCATTTGTATTCTCTTTATGGCGTTGAATTAGCCAAAGCGGGCAATCCTATTGCAGTGTAGTCGGTCGTTGACCGAGAAGAGCGAGGCTTGCGAGCAGCACAGTAATGATCTTTCCTAAGGGTAGAGAGAAGGGGTGACCAACAGGGTTTGACCTTGTGAGATGGGAGTGAGAGGGGGGTATCATTGTAGAGCAGGGAGGGAACATGGCCAAAGTTGATGTCAAACCATAGGGAAAGTGAAGCGGAGGAGGGGAGGCGGAGGGGTCAGTCAGTCCGAGGTCCACAAGTAGGGGCAAGTGTGTAGCTAACTCGGTCAAGGACCATTTGGGGCGGGGAGCTAGTTGTGTATCTTTAGGGTTCCTAAAGGAGAGCAAAATGGGGAAATGATCCAAGCCAGTGGACGGGAGGGGAGTGCTCCATGAGGAGAAAAAAGGGAATAATTTAGGAAAAGAAATGGAAAGATCTAAAACAGAGGGTCTGCCCCCGCAACCTAAAGGGAAATGGGTTCAGACACCGTGTGTGTTCAAGAGTTGGTAGCCAAGCTCAGCTGCTCTTGAGAAGTATAGGAAAGAAACAGCTAGCTCAAAGGGGAGTGGGCCTATAGTGGGTCACTGAAGGGGTGGTAGATATTAAAATCACCTTAGGAAAGAACAGGAAACCCATCGAGGAGTACAACTCAGGAGGAGAAATAGTACACGAGGATGTGGCCCTGCCAGGGAGTGAATACAAGTTCAGTACCCGACTGCGCGGAAAGGAAAACCCAAAGTGCTTGTCTATCAGCAAAAGGTCAAGGCACATGGTGTCAGATCTCCCAAAAAAAATAGGCATTATGACGCCCATGAAGAGAAGGGCAGATGAAACATAGTAGGCCACCTATAGCTTTTTAGTGGAGGGGCAAGGAGGGGTGAAGGACGTGAACCCAGTATTGATGGGAACATAACCTCGGAACATTAGGGTATCCTGGATGCAGAACAGGTAAACAGGGATGGAAATTTCAACTAAAGAATTAAAAAAGGAAGAAAACACAGGCCAGCTACCCATGCAATTGTGTTGAGCTAGGGGGAGAAAGGTCGCGGAACTAGAGGCCTCATATGTGTGGGAGGCAGATGTGTTATCCATTACTGGGCAGCGCCCATGGAATTACAGGTGGCAGGAGAGGGGCTGGACGCCATCTGGGTGGGTAGGGCACAATGCGGGGAGGAGGACCTGCACAAGTAAGGGGCGGTCAGGGCGGGCCTCATAGACCTATAAGTAATAAGGTTAACGGCAGGACACAAGGGACTAGGATGCGGTGTGGAGGGGAGTTAGAAAATCGTAGAAGTAGGAGGGAGGTCTGGCATAACTTCCATCTCATCATTATCTATGGAGGTATGGGAGTAGGGACGAGCAAGTGTTGTAAGGGTTTGCCTAGAGGAAAAGTCTCGATCACACGGAGAGTGATCCCCATTGCAGGTCGGGCACTGTGGGGGGGAGGTGTGGGAGAAGCTGAGAACGGCTTTAGTGTTATTTCCTTGGGGCATGAGGGATTGAAGCATCTGTGGTCAGCTGTTGTATGGTGGAGGGAGCATAAGGGACGGGCTGGGTGGGGTGTTTTGCATCGAGGGGCTACATGACCCAGGGCCCCGCAGTTGTTGCACTGTGTGTTGTGGGAGGAGGTGAAGGCTCTCTCAGACCTGGTATGGGCAGAGAAGAAAGGAACAAGTAGGAGTGGGAGGAGGTGTAGTCGGGGGCGGTGGTTATAACTACCGACCAGGAGTGTTTGAGGAGTGAGTATGGATCCTGAATAGGGAGCCTACAGGAGAGGATGGGGACACCGGTGGAGTTAAGGATTGACGTGGAGAGGCGGGAGAAAAGCGCATCTTCATTCTCGAGAAGGCAGGAGGAGGATACAGAGTGGATAGCTATCTGCAGAGCTGTGGGAGCCCGGCGGAAGGTGCGTCATGGGTTGCTGCCCACTGGATTCTAACTACCGGTCAATTTTTTCACTTTTTTTTTTTTTTTTTTATATCATATATTCGTTGTTAAGGTAAAAGAACATGCGTGCAGCACTAGCTATGGCATAAACAAAACCTTAATCCCAAAACGAATAACAAAGGAAACTATTGGCACATAAAAGCTCTAACTGTGCAGATAACGGTTGAAATACCATGTACGGTAAACTCATGTAAGTAAAAACCAGCTAAGGAAACATACAGAAACCCAGCCTTCAAGTAAGGAAAAACCCAAGGTTCTGCGAACATGACGAGGAAAAAAGGGGGTGGGCAGGATACCCTGAGGGGGTGCGGGCAACCAAAGGAGGCGGAGAAGAGGGTGGCGACAGCAGCATGTTAGGGGGGAAGACTACCTGCGTCTGACGTAAATAGGAGACCAGGTTGAGAAGGAGTGGTATGGAGACCCAGATGGGGTCGGTCGGGCCCCTTACCATGACACCTTGGAGGTGGCGCCTGCGGGCATCGGCGGTGGTCGAGCAGGAATATTTGGCATGCTGGAAGTCTTCATCAAATTCCCTGCATCGTGGAGAGACAGTGGGCTCCCCCACCGAGTCCCATGAGCTGTAGAGGGCTAGGTAGCTCTTGGCGGCACGCATCTGATGAATACGGCCACCCATGAAGTTGTCCTGGCCCATAAATGGATATGGGGACAGGGACGGTTTGTAGGGATAGTAGGGTGGTGTAGGACAAGCATCTCCCCAGTGGTTGATAGGGGTCTGGTGGGCATGCCTCCTAAGGCCGGTGTAGGCAGCAGGCATGGCAGATAGCCCTGGGAGTGGAGGACTGAGTGGTAGGAGATCTGCGCGCAGTATAGGGGCAAAGGACAGGCATACCAAGATAGGGAGGATAAGGTTGGCCATTGAATCCATGGGGAGGTGTGTGCGGAAAAGCGGTGAGGGAGGAGCAGTTTTCCCGGGGGGAGAATTGACATTGGGTTGGAGACGGCTAGCACAGTAACGCTGTGAGTCAGGAGGCTGTGATTATAGGAATGGGGGATAATCCAGGTGTGGCCGTCCTGCTGCAGGGGTGATGGTAGTGGGGGCGCACACCAGTCAGAGCGCAGCAAGCCTACGCCCGTGGGTGCACTGGAGGGCGATAAGTGGGAGGTAGCTCTCCACGGAGAGGCCCGAGAGTCTTGTTGAGCGGAAGCAGTTGGTAACCTATCTCTGGATCTGGTGCCAGAAGAGGTTCATTTGCCTGAGCATAACGCGGAAGGGTACAAAGAGGTCAGCCGCATAGGTAAAAATTGAGAAAAGAAGGGTGACGGTGAGGCGGTGGCAGAGGTTAGGGCAAAGGCCTGCCCTTGGCATGGAAAACCTGCGAACAGTGGCAAAGGCGCCTTGAGCAAGTGCAAGATGCTGAGAAAAATGAGAGGAGGTGGAAAGGGATGGGGTGAGCAAGAAGCCGAACCAGCTGAGAGAGTTGGCAGGATGAAAGACCTGCCCATCCAAGTGTATGGGAATAATGCACGGAGAACGCCGCTGTTTCTTAGTGCACCAGTGAATAAGCTCCGTCTTGGGAACCAAAAAAGGAACAATGCGCGCTGCACTGCGGCACTTGATTCTGCAAAACGCAGCATGCAGTAACTGAACATTGCGGATGTAGGAAGAAGAAGATACCGTCAATGCAAAAACATCAACATAGGATAGAATAAGGCCTCTAGAAGGGAGATATGAAGGGAAGAATCATAAATAACCAAAAGTAAAGGACATACAGGAGACGCCTGAGGGGTGCCAAGAGAAACGGAAGAAAATATTCCCCCAGAGCCCTGGAAAATAAGACGACAGGTGCGGCCGTTAAGTAAGGACCTGACCCAGGAGATGAGGTAGTGGTTGCACGCTTTCTGTCTAAGTACGGGGGGGAGAAAATCAGCATCTACATTATCAACACCCCGTGTAATAACAAGGAAGAAGGTGGAGACGCGCAGGGCTGGGCGGTACAGAGTGCAGATTGTATGGGCAAGGGTGTTGATGGCATCAAAGGAGGAAAGGCCTGCAAGGGAGCCACATTCTTTGGAACTGTGGAGTCAACAGGCCGAGGCAGGAGGCGACAATTCTCTCCAGGACGTAGGGGATTGTTTCGAGGAGGACGATGACCCTAAAGGAGGGTGGGGTGTCGTAGAATGGCTTGCCTGGCTTGTCCAGGACCACACCATTGGCCTTTTTGAGGGAAGGTGGGTAGAAACAGTGGATGAGAGGCAGGCAGAGTAGTGAAACTAATAGGGAGGGAGAGGTGCGGCGGACCACTTACGATACCCCATAGGGGACAGTGTCTCAACCAGGTGCTGTGGAGGAAGAGGAGGCCTTGAAGGCGGCAGATATCTCATCGAAGGACCGCTAGGGGTGTCTGAGTAGGGGCGGAGGATGGAGGGAGCGCGGGGGAAGGACGTGCTGGAAAGACATGATTGAGGAGTGCGTTGTTAATAGATTCGGAGGTGTTGGCCCCTGTGAGAGTGGGGAGGCGAGTTGTGGAGGATCCTAGGGCCAGGCGCTTGGTGGCCGAGAGGGTGGAGGGAGTGGTGTTGCGGAGGAGGGAGGTCCAGTGGGCCTTTTTTACTCTCTTTAGGACTTTGATGTAGCCGAGGCAGGCCAGTGTGGCGGAATAGATGTCGTTCGAAGAGCGGGAAGCATGTGCCTTACCAACAGCAGAGTGGTGTTAATTTCTAAGTTTAGAGAGGAGGGGTGACCGCCAGGGCTTAGCCCCGGTAGATGGGCGCGAGAGGGCGGTATAGATGTGTAGAAGGGAGAGAAGACGACCAAAATTGGTATCCAACTATAATTATAGTGAGGAGGCAGTGCGCAGGCGGGGGGCGTAGGAGACCGTCAGCTCCTCAAGCAGAGGTGAGAGGGTGGCCTGGTCATTCGAGGCCCAGTTAGGGCGGGGAGGAGGTTGCGTGTCTTTAGGATTCCTATAGGAGAGATGAATGGGAACATGGTCTGTGCTAGTGGAGGGGAGGGGAGTGCTCGATGCGGATTAAAAAGGAAATAATACCACAGAAGCAAAGGAGAGATGTAAAACAAATGACCTGCCTCCGCAACCCAAAGACAAGCGGGTGTAGACAAAAGGGGTATTCAAGAGCTGGTAGGCTAGCTCGGCAGCCCTGGAAGAGTAAGGAAAAAAAACTGCTAACTCAGAGGGGGAGTGGGCCTGTAGCCAGTCACAAGGCGGGTGGTGGATATTTAAGTGTCCTAGGGAAAGAGCAGGAAACTCATCTAAAAGAAAGAACACTAAAGGAGAAATAGTAGGCAGGGAGGGTGCCCTACCCGGGACAGAATACGAGTTCAGTGCCCTAAGGCGTGAAAAGGAAAACCCAAACAGCCTATCTCTCTGGAAAAGGTCAAGGCCCCTAGTTTCAGATCTCGTAAAGAAAACAGGAAGTATCACACTTATGGAGAGTAGGGAAGAAGACACATAACAAGTCACATGTGGCTTTTTAGGGGAGGAACACGGGGGGGAGATGGACTTGAAATCAGCAAAAGTAGGGACACGTCCTCAAAGCACTGGAGGATCCTGGATACACACCAGGGAAACAGAGGAGGAAAGCTCAACTAAGGAATTAAAGAAGGGAAAAAATCCATTCCCGCTACCCAGGCAGTTGTGTTGAGCAAGGGAGAGAAAGGACTAGGCCCAAGGGGCCTCATGCAGGGCAGAGGTAGTTTTGCAATTCATTACTAGGCAGAGCCCATAGGATGACAGTGGGCAGGAGAAGGGCTGTGCGCCACCAGGGTTGGTGGGGCACTGTACCGGGAGGAGGATCTGGACATGCCAGGGGGGGACTGGACGGGCCTTATGGGCCTGGGAGTCGTTAGCTCAACGGCAGGACCCAAGCAACCTGGAGGCAGTATGGAGGGGCGTGAGGTTATTGTAGTGTCAGGTGGGAGGTCTGGCAGGACATTCATGTCATAATTGTCTGTGCAGTGCGGGGCGGCAAACAGTGCATGGCAAGGAGGAGGTGGCCTAAATGGACTGTCAATATCACAGGCGGAGCGATCACTATCCCAATTCGGACAGTGATGGGGGGAGGTGAGGCAGCAGTTCAGTACTGATTTGGTATTGCCCTGCTTGGGGCATGAGGGATTGGAGCTTCTGTGGTGGTCTCTTGTGTGGTGAAGGGAGCTCTAAGGACAGACTGAAAGGGGGTCTTGCAACGGAGGGCCACATGCCCTAGGGCCCAGCAGTTGTAGCACTGTGTATAGGTGGAGGAGGAGAGGTCCCTCTCCGACGTTCTATTGGCTGAGAATAGAGGGACGTGCGAGAGGAGGGAGGAGGAGTGCACAGAGGAGGTTGTGATAACAACTCCGCAGGAGTGCCTGAGGCGTGAGGCAGGGTCCCGATTAAGGAACCTAGCTGAGAAGACAGGAACACTAGTAGGGTTGAGGATTGAGGTGGATAGGCGGGAGAAGAGGTCATCTTCATTATCGGGGAGGGAAGAGGAGGGGACAGAATAGATCGCTGTCTGAACGGCTATCTGGGCCGGCCGGAAGTGGAGCCAAAGGGTTGTCGCCACCTGGGAACGATTGATTGAGGCGCCTATTGAGAGCTTCAAAATAGGGGGCGTAAGAGAGGGCAGGGACCTGGCAATATAGGCATGTGAGGGAGACAGAGCATCGATAATTGACCGAGGCCATGAATCCACAGTAGAGGGAGGAGTTTGCATTAACGTGAACCGTGGCGGCCATATCAGGCAGGAGGCCGGATATGACGGCTGCATCAGAGCGTAGTACTGGTGTGGACTGTGGGGCTAAAAATCTGCGGGCGGCTGTAGTGAGATGTGGTGGAGAGGGCGGTGAATGTGGTTGAGCGGTGGGAGAACCAGAGTTGGAGGAGGGTGGGGTGACTTGTGTGGCTGCTGTAGCCGCAACCTTAGCCACCAAGGCAGGGCTTGTAGGAGACGTTCTCTTATTTCTCCTCTCTACAACAATATAGGCATAGGAGGGGGTGGAAGTATCACGGTCCTGGAACTGATCTCCTGAGATACTGTGGATGACCAGGGGGGGGCCTTCAGTGGCAG